>JAQZBX010000513.1:0-106926 GCA_029593785.1 Cabassous unicinctus | reverse complement strand
TGCCTGGAGGAAAAAAAAAATGAGTTTGATCAATCCACGAATCTCTCTATGAAATTTGAATTGGAAAACATGGAGAGAATAAGACAATTAGAAATGGTATATTTATATACCTTCTCTAGCTGAAAGGATCCTGAAAAAGGACATGGTAAAAAAGGGAGAGAACAGAAGAGTAATAGAGTCAAAATAGTAGGTGAAGCCTGGATGCTGAGTTCAGAAAGCAGACCAAAGGCCTCAAATGGCAGTGTGAACTCAGAGTTCACCTTCTTCCTTTTCCCACCAGCCTCCCAGTACCACCGAGCCTGTGCTCCAATAGTTTTGCAATAGAATTAGTGAAAGATGACCCATAAGTAGCACCAGAATGAACAGAAGATATTCATAAAGATGAGGCAATGTCAGCATCAAGTCTATCTATGCCCAGCATGGGTATCAGCATCTGAGGCACAGAGTGAGACAGCGGAAGAGGACATGGATATATAACTGTAAAATCTGAATAAGCCCTGAGGATTGAACCCTAGTGAATTTCCTGGTTTTTACGTTCTACTATAGCTATGCAAGATGTTAACATTGGAGGAGGCTGGATGAAGGGTGGAGGGAACCTCCCTGTATATTTCTTTGTAACCTCCTGTGCATCTATATTTATTTCAAAATAAAACATGAAAATAATGTTTGGAAGAAATTCCATAAGCAGAAACCAAACAAGAAGGTTGAGGTATATATAAGCAGGACCCGGTAGCGTCACTTCTCAGAGATGGAATATTAAACTTTTCTAAGATAAAAGATGCATGTGCACTATAAATTATAATTCTTTGCTTGCAAGATTGGAAATGTGGTACCCAGGCTGAAAGTGGGAGTTCTCCTTGACCCAGGTTGGTTTTGAGAAACAGAGAAAACACAAATCAGGAAACCCACAGAGAAATAATATTTGAAGGGAGTAGTCTGTCCATGGTGTAGAAATATGCTCTGCACTGTCAATAGACCTACAGCTACATTAGCTTGTAAGAATTAAAAGCTTACACACAAACCTGTCAAACATCCAACTAATCTGAAACAAGACTCTGGCCTCTCCCCAAATAATACTCCTGCAAATAGCCTACTCTGAAAACAAAACAAAACAAACAAATAAAAACCTCCTTCAAGAATGAATAATCAAAATATTAAATAAAATCTGACTTCACAATTTAAGTCTTGGTCATACACTGCTATTGCCTAGCCAATATCCATTCCTTACTTTTTGCCTTCTAACAGATTGTTGATTTTATTATTATTATTATTATTTTAAAACAGCTTTAGATTATATAAATGTTACATGGAAAATATAGGGGATTCCTATATACCTCACCCCCTCTCCCTCTCACGCTTTCCCCCATTAACACCATTTTTCATTATTGTGGTACATTTGTTACAACTGATGAACACATTCTGAAGTATTGCTACTAACCATGGTCTATAGTTTACATTGTGGTTTACACTTTGCACCACACGATTTTATAGGTTTTGACAAAATGTGTAATGGCCTGTATCCATCATTGCAATGTCATGCAGGACAATTCCAATGTTCCCAAAATGCCCCATGTTACACCCATTCTTTCCTCTCCTTCCCCTCAGAACCTCTATTGACCACTGTCCTTGTAACAATGTTATAAATTCTTCCATTACTACAATAATAAGTCTACTTTAGTCCATAGTCACATTTCCGCTTTATATTTGTTCATTCCTCAGTCTTAAGGATTTGGGAATGGTGATGCCCACTCTGCTTCCAGTTGGGAGGGGGCTTAGATCCCATGGGGCAGATGGATGAAACTGTCTGACTTGCAGTTATAGATACTGTTTTTTGAGATGGGCGTTACCCATCATCATCCTTTTGTTAGTTGTCCTGGGTGAGTCTGATGAATTAGAGGGTAGGTGTTGGCTGCAGCTCTGCTGAGATTCAGGGCTCAACTGGCATGTGAACAGGTGGAAGATTTAAGTCTCTGGGGCATATATTTAACAGGTATAGTACTAATTATAGGCTCAAATAAAAGCAGCTTAAGAGCCATGTGTAGGAAAATTATAAATGAGTCCAATTCTGATACATTGGCAGGATGGGTTATCATATATTCCAAGGTAAGGTCCACTGACAGGATGCCGAATTCCTGGGGTTGTCTGCCCTGCCTATAGATGTTTCTAGAGCCCTCAAGAGCCCCCCTGCTTGAGGCACTGTTTACTGTGGCATTCAATGAGATCCTCCTGAGACGTGCATAAGTGTAACCTCTGGAATGAACTCCTGACTCACTTTGAAATCTCTTAGCCATAAAAACTCATTTGTATTTAATATTTTCTCTTTTGGTCAAGGTCTTTTTCCAAATGCATTGCAAGTTGGCACTTGGTAATAATCCCTCAGTGCTAGGGAGGCTCATACCTGGGAGTCATGTCCCATGCCGGGAGCAGGTAGTGAGTTTATATCCTGAGTTTGGCTTAGAGAGAGACCACATTAGAGTAACAAGGACGCTTTCAGGTGATACAATATATAATACTAGGCAAAGTTTCAATTTCACAAGAACAAGGTTCATAAGCACAAGCATCAATATTTTGATTTTGATAAAAGCACTAATGTACCCAACTTAAAATCCATTCCCCAGTTTCTTTTGCAAGTATGGTGACTAAATAATGCAGTTGTAGCTCATGGCATATAAGCAGAAGTCAGATGAATAATGTTTGCTTTCTTGATAGATGTTCTGCCTTTAGCTCTTTCTCATTTATCTCTTCCTGCCTATAATAAAGGTCTGATGACTCAGAGAGGAGCAAAGTCTTGAAACCTTGAAGACAAAAACTGAATGCTAAGAAATGCAGATTAGTAAAATAGAATGAGGGTGGATCCTTGAGGACTGACTCAAGCAACAGCATGAGGCCCCAAAAACTGTTTGTTTCCTGACCTCTTGTTCTGTAAGAGAAATTAACACCCAAAATTATTGAATTAGGATCTCTTTTATGACAGCCAAATGCATCTCTCACCTAATGCATTTCTCTAAGCTTCAGTTTCTCATCTGTAAAATGAGAATTACAAAAATTACATATCTCATAGATTTATTTTGAAAATTAAATAAGATTTTCTTGTTTAGGCCACCATTATTTCTATTTTCCAAAGCTAATTATAACTGTTAGAAGAGATTTGTTTTGTTCAGTGCTATATCTCCTACACCTATCCTGAAACACAGTAGGCATTAAATATACATTTATGTAAATCCAGACTGTTTGAATGAATGAATAGGTTATGCCCTCAGACAAATCAAAATTCCACTGATGAATTGTATTTATAAAATTTCTTCTTCTTCATGCACCTTCAGTCATTTCTGATCAAAATATGCATTATGATATGGAAGCCAATACCAATTTATTGAATTAATCTTTTCTTAAAGTAGACATCCTTAATTTCCTTAATATTAAACTGGTCCTACAGAAAAAGAAATTTATTTGGACATGAAAATATTTAGTGGCATATTTGAAATAAGGGTTTTAACTTATCCTTTACTTTCCTCTATCTTCTAGGATTCAAAAAGGTAATCATCAGCCACTCTGGTTAAATATTTTGAACTGAATAGATTTTTCTATTTTTAAATCCCCATTTTATTTTATAAAATTCTGTTTAGCAGTCATATTATTCTGTTTATGTTTAGTTTATTATCGAAATGATAAATAATAGTATTAAAACAAACTACCCATATATCAATTAATTCTGTAAATAATGGATATTTCAAAGACTTTTGAATTGCTAGTTCTATATTACTAAATTTAATATATGCTTATCAAGGAGTGATGATGGAATTTCAAACAGATAGTCATGAGACTTCTTTTTCCTTTTCTGCAGTCGGAGACAGAGACTGAACACAATTATATTACCTTATAATGGCTGCCTAATATAGCCAAAGCTCTTTTCTGAGGTGAAAGTAAAGCACAATAGAGTCCTGAGACTGAAACTTCCACACTTATATGCTCACTCTCTGCTTGGGCAACAGTGAGATATGCCCAGACAGAGGAAAAGAAGTGTTCATTTTCACAATAAGCAAGCATCCCTCCACACACTCATGCAATCCACACAGTGGGTAGTTATGTTGACTGCTTGAGCTTCAACTTGCATAATAAAATGGGGGTAGCACTAGCAAAACATTTCACAATTAAAATGATACTGATCCAAATTTGACAGGATGCGTGGTTTCTAGGTCTAGTTTCTGGGTCTTGGTTTCTTTCCTATTTGCCAAAGAGAAAGTGAAGAAAATATATCTGAATTAACATACTAGCACAGTAATATTTAGCACAGTCAATTATACATCTACAACATTTCAAGTGATGAATTAAATAGCCATTCACACTGTCTCATAATTTCCGTGACAGCAAGAAATCCACCAAAAGAAAACCAACAAATTAGATGAGTGACTCTTATAATATTGACAATAGAAAATTATAAAGTGACAATATCAATAGTTAATAAGATATGGTGACATACGCTTATTAACTCACTGTACTTACTAACACACACAAAGTATCAATGCTTGTGAGAGCAATGAAAATGGAAATAAGGTCTTTAGTAGTCTGCAAAATACCCATACTCAGATGGTGTTTAAAGAAAAGGAAACTGGAAGATAAATAGTTGCATAATTTATACATCTACCTTATTCTTCTCTTGATATCTAGAAAGGTATCTATAAGGACATTCTTAAACAAATTACATAAATATTTCCATTTTCTATGTATATGTTACCAACTTACAGGATTCTCTCTACTTTCTTACCTTTTCCCCTTGGGTTGACCTACATTTATGAACAAATGATACAAACCAAATGCTTGGAAAATGGAGCAAATGTGGTTCCATGATAACCAGTTTTAGGTTTGTTGTTAATTTTTACTCTTATTTTTGGTTGCACTAATTATTCTCTATTGCTCTCGCTGCCTTCTGCCATCTTTCCCACCACCATTCTGACCTCCTACCATTGTATTAGCAAACACCATTTAATGAACATTAAAGTTGTACTTATGTTAATTTTGGTCATGTTTGTTCATCTGATAATATGCTTTTCATATTTTCCAAATATAAATTTAAAAATAGTTCAAGGAAAAAATATATTTCTTTGTAAAAAGGGTGTGAAAAATAAGAGAATCAAAGCTAAAAGCCATTGGTAGACTTCCATAAGTGATTAATTTGGAATATTTCTTTTCATGTCACAGTATTTTGGATCAACTATTTGGGAACAAGAGGTAGATGGTTGGGCCAACTCATGTAAACCCTGGAAGACTTTCTTCCTCCATGCTTTGGATGAATATTTGTTTATCTGCTGATTTTCCTTTGTCACAGCAAAAAGTCATGTGGATATTTCCTCTCCATTTACTTTCACATTCTAGAACAGATGTTATAAAAATGTTTTAAGGAAGTAAGATTATTTAGAAAAATCGTGGCTTACTGTTATTTTGGCAATGCAGGGAGGTTGAGTTGGTAGTGATGTTTGGTGGCTTACTGAGTAAACTCTCTTTTTGCTAGGGAATCTAAGGAAAATTATGCACAAAGAAAAAGAAACCCTTGAAGATCTCAGAGAAACTGTGTCTTCTATGTCAGTGTATTTATCCTTTGGTCTTTGTTTTGAATTTTATAAATTTCTAATCAGTGAGAATTCTTATTCATCTTTGCATTCTTTCCTAGGATGGCATCAACACAATTTTTTTTTAACACTCATCTTACCTATGAAGGGAATATTTTTAGTATCTCTTATGAAAATATAATATAATATTAATTATCACAGTTATCAATAGTCTTTGTTGATGATTTATTATTTATTAAGCAATTTCCATATGTAACAGTGCATTTTTGTAGCAGTGAAATTTTTGTCTACAGCATTATAAATATTGGTTTCCATAGTGTGATACCAGACTAAGGTAAGAATGTGAAAAACCAGTGCTCAAAAACTTTTCTGATGAATCTTAAACCCCTCATCCACACTGAGGGTATACAAAAATGGGAAACTGATAATCAGGAGGAGGATTTGTGAATCAGATTTTTGGAGTATATGTGCTGTGACTCTCAGTAAAAGGGAGGGGTGGTAGCATTTGCCTGGCCTTTACCTGAAGCCTGTAAGAGAGGCTTCAGCCTGACATTTGTTCCCTTTTGCTAAACCACAGAATAGAAAACTTTAAGTCAAGAGACAGTCTGGGGGATCAGATGTAGCTCAAGCAGTTGAGCGACTGCTTCCACATGGGAGGTCCCGGGTTTGGTTCCCGGTGCCTGCTAAAAATAAAGCAAACAAACAAACAAACACAAATACAACCCATAGGAGCTGATGTGGCTCAGTGGTTGAGTGCCAGCTTCTCACATATGAGGTCCCGGGTTCAATGCCCAGGCCCCATACCTTAAAAAAAAAAAAAAGACAATCTAGTACAATTCTGATGGTGCAGCCTGAACACAGGTGACTGAATTAAGGATGGGCATGCACTCTTGGGGTTTGCCAGGGCAAAGGATGCTTAAACAATTCTTAGGAAATACATAAAAGTCAAAAATGAGTCCAAAGGTTTTGCCTGGAGAGGTAATGACCCATCAGCTGAAAAAGAATGGAGGAGAATCTCTAATATCCCAGAAGTGGCAAGTTTGCAAGTGACCAGGTAGAATAGAAATTCATTCACTCTGGTCAATGGTGGGAGAAAGATCAGCTTTGGATTTCTTCTAAGCCTAGACCAGTGATGCTAGATGCTAGGTCAGTGCCATAATATTAGTTAAGTCAGAATTCTCCTTCTCCACCATCTCCTGCAATCCAGCTCTGAAAGAGTCAGGAATAGCACCTTCATAGTGAGAGAGAAGGTTGGTGCAAAAGCAACAAGAATCCAACCATATCCTTTCCCTTTTCAGGTTTCTCAGATATAGATGGCTCAAGCAGGAAGAGATCATTTAATTTCAAACCTGGTTCAAAATATTGATTAATATATTGGATTGAACTTTACAGTATCTGAATCAATATTGTGCTTTGCAAATGAAAGTGCTAGTAGATAAGTATTATGTTTTTAAAAAGTAGCTGTTCTCAACACTCACTCCACATTAGAATTACATTGGGATTTTTTTTAATGTACATATATGTAGGTCCCTCACTCAGAATTTCTGATTTAATTGTTCTGTTGAAGGGCCTGTTCCTAAACCAGTCTGTTCCTCTGGGTGTGATAACCCCTTGATTGTATTAGATTCAGCTGAGAAGTCTAATTAAATTATGTTAAGATTAAGGCTTTGATTCAACCACATCATTAGAGTGTGATTCAGCATTGAGTTCCTGCCCCCTTGGTGAGCTGGATAAAACAGACTTTCACATGTAAGTAGATACACAGAGAAAATACACAGAGGATCCTGCTGCCCAGGAAGAGAGATGAGTCTGATAGTTTACAGCTGATCTTGTGAAGAGACTAGAGTAGCTGAGCCTGGAAAGAAAATGAGCCCTGGGGAAGACAGACGAGTCTTATGCCATCCTACAGCTGAGATTGGAAGAATCTGGACCCACGGATCTTTAAGAGGAAGAGGAAGGCTGAACCCTTGCAGACATCATCTGCCATCTTGCTTCAACACACGGCCAATGACTTTGGGCAAGAAAGTACCTTTTATGGTACCTTGAATTGGACTCTTTAAGGCCTTGTGATTGTAAGCTTCTACCCCAAATAAATACCCTTTATAAAAGCCAGCAGAGTTCTGGTACTTTGCATCAGCACCCCTTTGGCTGACTAAGAAATTCCCTTTCCCAATTTTTCATTTACCAAGATGACATCACTTTTCTTTTTCATATTTCTTATGTTGTGAGAATTATTATAGTTCAATAAAACATAATATGAAAATTAAACATAATTTTTGGTTGCACAAAAGTGAAGACATAATTTGGATTGATTGTGTGTATTGTGTTCATAGGGCATTTAACTCATTTGAAAGTTTGAGAACATACCATAAAGTTTTGAAAATGTTTTCTAATCGGTATTCATATCAAAATATTTTCTTTTTTTCATATAGTATTTTACAGTGGAATAAGGACCATATGAACCATTTGTGTCAGTGTTGGAAAATATTGTATTTCTTAAATACAAAAAGCAGTTCCAGCTTCCATGCCTTTTTCTGTGCTGCAACTGTTGGGAACTGTTCTCACATTTCTGCATTGTCTAGGATTTCTGACCAGAAACTGAATAACTTAGTTAGGGGGTAATTGAATGGCAAAAATGCCTTAAAATTTAGAGATAATGTTTTGCTTTAAGAGATTTAGAGATTTATCTCTTCCAGAGTCATTTGCTCAAATTCCTAGGTAGAGATTTTCTTCTCCCCTAGCAGGAAAAGTTTTCTTGATATTTCAGAATAAAATAAAATCTCTCCCTCTCTCCCTCTCCCTCTTTCTTTCTAGAAGGGAGAGGGGGCAGATGTGTCATCCACCCCATATAAGCTCTGGGTTTCATAATTTCAGGGCTCCTGTCCAATGGTGCAACACCACCACACATGCAAGTGAATATCTGGCCCTCATCGTGTTACCTATGGGGAACTGGAGCATAGCAACATGTACTAAGTTGATCTGTGAATAATAAACAGCCTGTGCTCTGCTCCAGAGATCTCATATTCCTGTCAGAATAGAAAAATACGTATATGTATATATATGTATATGCACATATATATGAATGTATGTATACATATAAACCAGTCCCTCCTCTTGAAATGCTTACCCATGTTCCCATGTAGCTTTTCACTCTGGCATATCACACTCTTCATCTAGAATCTGTCAGTGTCCCCTCTTCAGTGAAGCTATGCCTGAGAATTCCAGGAAGGTCATTGCTGATTATTTGTTCCCATAACACTTTCTCCATATCTCTTCAAGACTTATCATTCTGAATTCTAACATTGGGATTAAAAATATGTATTGTCTTCAAGAATCAGCATACCCTTTTAGAAGGAAGGGTACCAACCATGTTTTGTTTTATTTTTTTTTATCCTCACAGTTGGCTCAAAATATAATGTGATTAACAATGAACGGATAAACGTCCTAGAGGTATTTGGGTCACAAGAGAAATAATGATATCTACCATTTCTGTATGGCTGATCAATTTTTATAGGAATGAAATTTTTAAATAAATATTATAGGAAGTCTAGCGTGGATATGCACCATAAGGTAGAAGCATTCTAATTCAATGTTTTGGTGATGGTGACAGATTTGTGAGTTGGTTGGTTGATTTCTGGTTGAAGATGTTAAATTGGCTAATTGCTAAAGAGGAACAGATTCTCCTTAGCAAGCCTAATGGACTCATGTTTTCACTCTCAAATCACCCTCTGACCTCATTACCTATATTCTGCAAACCAGACACTGATTCACTATATATATATTAATAATGACTGATTTCTTCTTGGTGAACTGTGTTTAAATCATTCCTTGACATGAAAACACTCTTTTACTATGATGGAGGTTACTTAACTTTTTACTAAATTCTTAACATTTTACTAAAGGTTAAACAATAACCAAAAAATTAAGGTAAGTTCTGGATTTCTGAAAGAATATATACTTTCAAATATTCCCCTGCTTATAAGGAATTGAGCCTATATGGTATTTAAAGAATTGTTTTTCCAAAGCACCACAGAGATTTTAGCTATGAAATTAATTTGTGAACTTCACTCATGCTGCCTTGTTTTAGGACACAATTCTCACTGGAACCATGAAATGTAGGCTATTTTGATAAGGAGGAGGTAAACAATTTCAAATGCAGTTAAGATCAATGACAAAATCAACTGAACTCGTGGCCATTCTTTTACTTTCCATAAAAGAATAAGTTAGAGAAAAATAGAAGGGAATATAAAAAACTGATCTCTCAGCAACAGGCAAAAGATGGATATTTGTAAGTATAAAATAAAAGAAACATTACTTAAAGTACTGAAAATTTATTTTCAGGGGGATATTGACCATAAGACATTAACAGTGTCACAGAGAGCTATTCAAATATATGGAACCCTGGTCTCAACCCTCCATATTCCCATATCCACAATTGGGACCGGAATAATCTTCACTTTTTCTATACAGAAATAAATTTGATAGTGATCATAATATGTTTAAGTGGTAAGAATATATATATATATATAAGAACTGATAGGTTATTGATTACAGATTCCTATTAGTACCTTCTAATCTTGCTTCTCTGGAAACTTCCATATACCATTCAATTCAAATCACCATATCCACTAGTCATCTCATTCAAATTACTGTCTGAATCTTCCTTTTGACTACATTGCTTCCTCTAAAAGAGCAACAGCCCATATCCTCACTCGCTTTAAAATCTAAAAAGTGCTTTTTATTTATTTCCTGAAGAGTAGCTTCTCATTATTCCAAACATAAAAACAAATGTATGCCTAGGTCTGTTAACTGTACTCAATTCTTTTTTTCTGATACTTTTCCCTTAAAGTAACACACTTCAGAATAAGTGTGTGTATGTGTAAAATGAATATGAGATATTTATATGCATGCATGTGGCATATATATGCATATATGTGTATTCATAAACATATATGAGCCTATATATAAAATGAAATGAATTAGGACCCTCTACCTTATTCCCAAATGTAGTATTCTAAATGATTGTGGAAGAAGGAACAATAGTTGGAGAGAAAACAAGGAAAGGAAAATATAATTAGACCTTTTTCAGTCACTTTGATTAAATGTTTAAGTTTTCACTCTGCATGAAAAAAAAAAATGAAACAGGTGAGGTCAACCAATGACATGTAACAGCACATTGCTGTTGTAAAGCATCATCCACTTTGCACCTTCATTTTCATGTTGTAATTTCCCTTCCTTTTCATTGTGAGCTCTTACAGAAAATGACTTCTAATACATGCAGCACTTTGGCTATTATGGAGATGCCTGCTATTATACATTATAGGTCCAGCTATTCTGCATTTTATCTTCCATGACTTTCCTTTAATGATAGAGCATTGTGAGGAACTGAGCACATGCCTGTATGTTTCAGGAGAATATATTGGAATTATTCAAAGCTGTTGTATATAGCAGGTAGGCTTGTACTAGATGAGCTATGTTTCTCACTGCAATTTGAAAAGACCCAATGGCTGTTAGAGAAAGAGCTTAGAGACTTTTCTGTCATGCAGGAATACAGTGTCTTTGCCTTTGTCCTGCTATCCAGCTGCCCGAAGAGTAGACAGTGGTCAGTGGTAGCCACATTATCCAAATGGCAGCAATAGCAGCACTGCCCATCTACTATTCCCAGCACACAGAAGGCCCCTCATTTGCCTCTCTAATTCTCCATCTTCCGCCCCAGTTTTATCAAAGAAATGCTGGTTATAATACACATATATTGCCATTCTACTCTAGCCTATTCTCCAGGCAGTTATAAATGTACACAAAGCCTCTTGTTATTGTGCAATCTATACAACAAACTAGAAAATACTTCTAAATTATGTGTAATTGTCTTTTCAGGATATTCATTGCAAAAGGCCTGGCATCTCTGAGTTTGGATGTTCTGTTTATCAGGGTATCTGTTTTGCTCTCTGACACCTTTTTATCTGCCCTTAAAGAGATGAACATTTCTTTCAATCTGCAATATATTGAATGATTTATCATTGCACTTCAAATGAGTTACCTCCTTCTCTATTTAAATTTTAATTCAATAGCTGATTTACCTGAACATTCAAGGTTCATTAGTATGGAAGTTTAACTTTTCTCCAAATGAAAGTTAACTACCATACTCACTTTTCCGTTGTATTAAATAAAATAGTCTCATTTTTTAAACTGAGAGTTACCTATGTTGCTTAGTCTGAGTTACTGAGAATATGAGGGTACCACTGATAGAAATAAGATCTTTGAACGGAGCAATGATTTGGAAGGGACAGAGATGATGAAATTAGTTTGACTCTTTTGTATTGATTTGAAGGTGGCTGGTATATGACAGTGGAAATCTTATGAAAAATGAGAGATTATGGGGCTAGAGTTTCTGCGTCAAAACTGGAGATGTAGATTTGAAAATTGTTCAACTTTGCATAATAATCAAGCTTTTCAAGTAATTCAGTTCTCCAGGAAAGGCAGAGGATCTAGGACAAAGACATGGGGAAAGTTTACAGCTAATTGACTACAGAGGAAGCCAGGGAAGGATAGGAAGAAAGAAGTAATATGTTACAGATAAGGTTGTGTTAGCTGCTTTGTTTCCATTATTTTGTTTAACACTCCCAACAGTTCTACATAATAAATCATATTTTACAGTTCAAAGATTCATTTCAGTGAGTTTGAGTAACTTGCTCAAGCTCTAAACATTAATTGGTGGAAAAACAAGGAGAAACAGTAAGGAAATGTGAAGGAGAATGAACAGTGCCAGGAAGATAGAACAAATAGTAAGTTTAAGAAGGGTTTAGGGGAAAAGGACTTCATAGTGTCAAATGCCCATATGTTGATGAGATGTAGGTCTGAATAACAGTTTCTGAGAAAGCTTTAAATGGAAGTGTAAAATCAAGACTTTGTTTGTTTGTTTGTTATTACACTTATTGTCCAAAGTCCAGAGGTCTTCATTAAATTTCTCAAAGCTGCTTTCTTCATTCGGACTAAATCCATTCATCTTCCCTAAATAGCTTCTTTTTTCTATCTTATATTCACAGGAATTTGAATAAGGCTACTTGTTAGGACACTTAAATATTAGCAGCAAATGCTTACAACATTTGATTCTCTGAATAGGAGTCTCCCCTGCTGATTATGAGCTAAAGGATGTTAGGATGCTGAAATGGGGCTGAACCAGAAGACAGATGTGATAGTTTATTACAATGTAGTAAAGGACACTTTTAAGCTTTATAATCTTTTTAAAGGTATAATATAGCCTTGGGACATCACATTATTTACTCCTATGTTCTGGCAGAGGAAATAAAAATGGTCAATAAAACAGCAGAAGCATTGTCAAGCCAGACTCATTTTTGCATTCATAAAATCATCCTTAGTGTGCCCAGAGAACCCTCATGCACTAGCCTTTGGGTCATGGTACTACAAAGCCCCCTACTTCTGGATGTCTTATCAGCAGATTATATCAACAACTATACTTAACTATTTCTGTCATCATGCTCCTGGTTCAATCTCATGATCTTCATCATTATTTATGTTTTGCTTCCTGATGACTTCCACATACAAATTTCTTTCTCATCAATGTTTTGAACCCTTCTCCTCCAATGACTTTGTCTTCCATCTCAATGCCATGGTATAGCTTATATTTGTCATTTACCAATAGCTGCAGCCTGTCCATAATCTCAAATCCATCCATGCCCCTCTTGGGCTATTACATTCCATATTTGTTGTTCATTGCCTGTCTTGTCCCATCCCCAACAATCATTCAATCCACAAGCATATCCAATGCACTGACTCTGTCATCTTTTCCTAGCCCTCACCCCTTGATATCCTCTTTTCTCTTCTTAACTAACTTAAATTCTTTAAATCCTTAACTAGCTTAAATGCAAACAATCTTTATACATTTCTTACTCTATCCCACTTATTTCAAAAAGCAGACTTCTGGTTAAATCCAACTGTGTCTACTCAGTTGTAAATGAGCTGAAGAAAAATGCACAGCCACTCTGACTGTTCTTGAGTTAAATATCTGAGCAGAGACCTCATATGAGTCTCCCGGAGCACCTGACTGTCATGCTATATTTTCCTAATGTACTCATATACTTTCCATGCAAGCGACTGTTGCACACCTTTCCCTGTTCTTCAAACCTCTGACACCTCGTTCTCCACCTTCACTCTCAGCTGTTGAATTTGTGTCCTACTTCACTAAGGAGGATTAATAAATCAATGAAAATAAAAGTTTTAATGGTCTCCACCCACTTTTCTCTTAGCTTCAAGCATCTGCAATTATAAATGTTTGTTTTCATAAATGAAGTATTCATGTGTCTATCTAAAATTAATCTCATCTTAATGCATTATCCTCCTACCTCCTCAAGGACATTGCTTCAAAAATATTCTCCTTTCCTTACTTTGTCATCAAATTTTCCTTGTCTATTCGATAATCCCATCAGTACATAAATATCCTATTATATATCCTATCTCAAATAAATCAAACAACAACAAAACTTCTCTTGATCTTACTTTTCCCACCCATTTTCCCTTTGCATCACATTTCTCACAAAAATTGCCTGGATTGGTTGTGCAAATTCCTCACCTCCTATTTTCTCTAAACCTGCTACATTCATATATTTGCCTTTACGATTCCATTGAAACATCTCTTCACAAGATCATCAATGGCCAACAGTTAGCTAACTTTAATGATATAATTTCTATCCTCACCTTATTTTAGCAGTCAGACATAGATATCACTCCCAGCTTCTTAATAATCATTCTTTATATGACTTTAAGTACATTCATATTTTTCTTCCTATTTCACTATTCAGTTTTCTTTACAGGATCATCATCTTCTCCTTGCCCTTTTAGTGGTGAATTTCCCTAGGTCTCAACCCTCTTTCCTGATATCCAGACTCATATATCTGCCTGCATACTTAATATCTCCATTTGGCAGTATGATGAATATCTCAAGCCTAACATGTTGAAGATGAACACCACACCCGATCTTTCCTGAAAATCTGCTCAATCATTTTCTTCTCCATCATAGTAGTTGACAACATCTTCCTTGCAGCAGTTGTTTCAACCAACTTTGTTATTCTCTTTGATGACTTTTTCCATTTTAACCCAAACCTTATCTGTGAAAAATCTTATTAAATCTAGCTTCAAAATATATCTAGAATTGAACCAATTATCACAAGGAGTTACTGCAATCTGTAAGGGAGGCTAGGATGTGCATATTTAGTTGAACACATTGACCATTGACATTGAGCAAAATCATAGGTTGGTTGGCATAACTAATAAATATGGTCTTTAGTATTTTTGCACCTCTGTATGCTCAGAGGAGTTGGTAAGGAAAAGAGGGTGGCACTTGGTCAAGTGTGAGTTCAAGGTGTCAGGCCCTATCTAATTTTTCTTAACACTTGGCCCAAGAAGCAGAATCTAGACGAGAAGTAAAATCACACATAATCAAGGACATTTTAATACCCATTCACCTGATCCACTAGTAAAATGAGATTCAATGAATATTCTGAACTCTGATCAATCAGATTTGTAATTCTGTGTCCCTTAGTGATTATCTAGGAAAGTGACAAAAATATGTGGAAATTCTTGATATCGAGAAAGACACTCTCCTCTATAATAGTCTCATATTACATTTCCCTTAAAATTGGAATGAATAAAATTGAACACAATTTCCTTCAGCCCATTCCCAAAATAACGCTCTTCTTTTCCATTCCTTCCCTTGATTATCTTGCCTCAAGTCACTAAATCAAGAATGAGTTTCATCTTAGCTTCCTCACATTATTAAACTCATCACATGTTTAATTTTTTACACTGCATATACTTGTTTCTTGACTATAACAAATGTGTAATATTCACCTTAAGTTCATTTTGTGTTTTTTGTGAGGTAAGAGTCAAGATGCTCTTATAAAATATATTTGATCAAACCAGAAATTTTTATTAAAAAATCATCCATTGTTTGCTGATTTTAGAATCATCTTTTTTCATAAATATAATAATTTTCTACATATAGTTATATTTTGGAGTGCTAGCCTTCTCCCATTTTATGTGTTTATTGAAAAGTGATTCTCCACACTGTATTAATTAGTGTAGCTTTATACGAAGTATTGATAACTGGCAGTGGAATTTCTGCAAATCTCTTTTTTTAGGTTTATCTGTACACTTCTCTGGTATTTGTATTTCCGTGTAAATTTAAATCAACTTGTATATTTCCACAAGGAAATGCTGCTGGAATATATTTGTATTTTTCTCCAATATTCAGGTATTTTAAAACTTTTCTTGCAGTGCTCAATGGTTTTATTGATAGAGGTCTTACACATCTTCCATTGGATTTATTGTGAGGAATTTAAAGTCATTTGTGCTACTGCAATGTTAAATTTATTTCCAATTCCCTTTTGTTGGTATATAGAACTTCTATTGATTTTTTGATCTTATATAAAGAGACCTTATTATATTTACTTGTTAATTCTAATAACATTCATGGATTCTTTGGATTTTTCTGCATATGAAAATCATGACATCCTTGAATACAGTTTTCCTTCTTCCTTTCCAAGCATTTAATATTTTGTGTCTTTTTCTTGCTTTTATTGAAAATGTTTAAAAAAAAATGAATAGTGGACAATCTTCCTTTGTCTCTGACTTCAGTGGCAAAGGCTTACAATATTGCACTAATAAGTACAATACTAAATCATTTTGTTGTTAAAAGTTTTATTTTTTTAGATAGCTTTGTCAGATTAAAGACACTCCTCCCTATTCCAAGATTGCTGAGAGGTGTTTTGTTGTAGTTGTTTTTAAGTCATGAAAAAACTTGAATTTTCTCAAATGTTTATTCTGTTTCAGAAAATTATACTACTTTTCTCCTTTTTCTCTATTAATGTGTTGAATGGCAATGATTGGTTTTCAAATGTCATAAATCTTTGCTTTCCTAAAAGAAATCTCACTTTGTCAAGACTTATTACATTTTTGTTCATCACTGGATTCAAATTCCTAATATCTCATTTAGATTTTTTCATATTTTTTATAGAGATTTTGTCTTTAATTTTCCTTTCTTGAATTGCCCTTGTCCAGTTTAGGTTACAGAATTATACTGTACTCATAAAATGAGTTGGGACTTTTTCCTTTCCCTTAATTTTCTGAAAGAATATGTATGGAATTGATATTTTTACGGCTTTAAATATTCAGAAAGATTCAACAATAAAGTCATCTGGTCCTGAGGAAAGATTTTATGATGTGGTTTGAATTAAAGATGCAATTTATGACAAATTTTCAAATTTGCATAAATTTCAAATTTTGCTTAAATTTGTGCAATTTATGAAAATTTTCAGATTTTCTTTTTCTTCTTGTGTCAGTTTTAAGAACTTTCATTTTTCAAGTAATTTGTGCATTTCATCTACATGTAAAATTGTTTGGAAATTGATTGTTCATAATAACACCTAATATTATTTTTAGTGTGTATAGGGATTGTAACATTAAATTCCTGATATTGGTAATTTGTAATTTTTATTTTCTTGATGAATAGGGGTTTATCAGATTTGTTAATCTTTTCAAAGAACTAACTTTTGGATGTCTTGCATTTCTTAATTGTACAAACACTTTCTATTTTACTGATTTATGCTCTTATATTTACTATTTTCTTCTTTATACTTTTAGACACATTGTAAGTTATAAAATATTAAAATGTGAATTTGTTTAATTGCATGGTGGTTAGAGAATAAACTTTTATAATTCCATTCATTTGAAATTTATTGTGGCTAGATTTATAAGTCAGCATCTGGTTTATTTTGTATACTTGATAAGAATTGGTCTTCATCTGTTGAGTATAATGTTTTATAAATTTCACTTTAATTTGGTTAGTTGTATTAATTCAATTCTTTTAAGTCTTACTATTTTTTCTCTGCTTGTTCTATAACTTTCTATGAGAACTGTTTAAAGTATCAAACAATTTCTATATCTCCTTTTTAATTCTGTTGATTTTTTCTGTACACACACACACATGCAATTCTGTTTGCATATAAGCTTAAAATGTTATAAATTCCAATTGAATCAGTACATTTATAATTATAAAATGATCCTCTTAATCATTACTAATACTTCTTAATAACTATTTTGCCTGAGAAGTGAGAGGGCTACACTGGGACATTATGGTGGGAAATAAAAGTCAAATATATACATTTCTATCCTCTACATGTCTCTTGAGCATTTTTCTATCTTCTACATGTCTATTAAACATTTAAAATTTATGTTTCCTTTTTACTTATTATAGTTAAAGTTTTCCTCATATCTATATAATTGCATTCATCTTTAAAATTATCTTGGTACTAACTTACCTCTCCCACAAAAATTCTCCATGTAACTCTCCAATAATATTTCTAAAATAAACATCATTTTACTGCTCCATTTAAAATCCGTCTTTAAAATCTATTACCCTTGTAATAAAATCCAAACAAATCCTGTAGCAGAACCTACAAGGATTTTTTGCATCTATATCCTCTACTTAATTGCTTAAACTCATCCCCTCTCACTCTCTTAACAGTTCACTCCAGCCACAAGTGCAATGCATCATGATCGATCAGGTGTCTAAGAAGCCACATATAATATACAATGGGACTTACAATATCCTTTCTACAACATCCCCTTCAATATGCTTGGTGAATTTCTACAAATTTGTCAAAACAATATTCAAATATTAACTTTTTTAAGGACTTCTTAATCTTCCCCATATCTACCCCATCTCCCTTATGGAGTTGACAACTTTTTCCTCTCCTCTTCCCTTAAGATCACATGTGTACTTTTACTACAGAACTTACAATAATAAACAGAAATTATTTATTTGTATGTCTTTGTCTCCAATGAGACGCGCAAGGGAAAAGAAAATGTACACATTTTTTTAAAAAGTATTCGTATGTTAAGAATTTTCTCTTGTGTGCAAAAGTTTCTAAATGTTGCCATTCTGCAGCCCAGGAGGGATGTTAGATCTAATGGAGTAGCCTGACAATACTTTAAACCCAGATGCTGGAAACAAGCAATTCCAGCTGCTTATCATTGTGGGAACTCTCAGTGGCAGGGCCTCCTGCCCCTAGGTTGTATAAATACCTTGACTTCAGGTAATACAGATTTGTCATTCCTTTCTGATGTGAAGTGGGACATTCAGAGCTGCAATCCACTGACCCTGACCTGAACAGTTGACCTCCTCAAGAGAGCAGCCATGATGTGTCCTTTCCCTGCTCTTTTGGACCTTTGTGTTGTGTAAGTAATAAAGCAGTCATTTGCTAAAAGTTTCTGTTGTATAAGAGCCTGTGTTCCAATGATGCTCCATATAGCAACTTGCTCCACACTCACTAAAATTATTAGACCGAGTTACATAGTTCTTATGGCAACAGGCACTCAGGAAAGACAAAAGTATGTTTGAATCTTGGCTCTACCACTAGGTAGCAGTATAACATCGAGCCAGTCACAATATTACTTCTAGGCCTTCTATGAGTTTCATGATAATTAAATGAGATAAAATATGTAATGTTCCTCACAAATATTTGGCATTTAGCTATTAGTTAAATGGCTGAATAATTAGATATCTAAATTTTAACATGAGTCAAATAAAAACATCCTTACTTTATTAGTCAGCCAAAGGGGTCCCGATGCAAAACACTGGAAATCTGTTGGATTTTATAAAGGGTATTTATTTGGGGTAGAAGCTTACAGTTACTAGGCCATAAAGCATAAGTTACTTCCCTCACCAAAGTCTGTTGCCACGTGTTGGAGCAAGATGGCTGCTGATGTCTACAAGGGTTCAGCCTTTCTCTTCCTCTTGAGGCTCAGTGGTCCCAGCTCCTTCTAATCTCGGCTGTAGGCTGCGATAAGTCTTGTCTATCTCCCAGGGCTCATTTCTCTCTGGGTTCAGCTGCTTTATTCTTTCCACAAGGTCGGCTGTAGACTATCAGTCTCTCTCTCTTTCCAGGGCCTCTGCCTTGTCTATGGAGCCGCCTCTGTTCCTCTGTGTTATTCTCCTGTGTGTTTACTTCCCTGGGCTCCAGCATCAAAATTCCACTCTCTCCTCTGCTATGTCATTTTCTCTGTGAGTCCCTGCTCACCAAGGGGGTGGAGACTCAACATTCTACTGATGTGGCCCAATCAAAGCCCTAATCACAATTTTTAATCAAGTAAAAGTAAAACCTCTGAATTTAATACAATCTAATATGCCCAGTTTGCAAACACAATCCAATAACAATTTTTAGAATTCATAAATAATACCAAACTGCTATACTCCACCACTGAATTTCAAAAAGGCATCACAATATTAAAAAAAGAATCCTTACATCAGTACAATATTAAGTACAAAATCATCTCACAATCAGTTTAAAGAAATACAGTTTGTCTTGGGGTAAAATCTCATCTGGCTATAGACCTCTGAAACTTACAAAACCATTTATCTGCTTTCAATATACAAGTGGACAGACAAAGGATAAACATTTGCATTACCATAAGGAAAAATTTGGATGGAAACATGTGTCATGGGTCCCCTACAGTCCCATAAACCTTCAGGGCATACTTCATTAGATGTCAAAGTCTGAGAATCATTTTTGAGATGATGGTTTCTTCTCCCTGGGGACTCATGACCCTTTCCACAGGCTTGCCCAATGGCCATTTTCTTGGTTCCACCCTCATCAAACATCCACGTGGTGACCGAGCTCCAGATCTCATCCTCCAAGAGCATTGGAGAGATAGCCACACTTTACCCAATCTTTGGGTTAGAGTCTTAACTCCCCTAGTACAGTGAAGTGAAGACAAAATTTTCCCTAACCTTTGGCATACAACAAGTTGGCGACCTGGCCTTCCCTAATCCATGGGGGACAGCCTCGCTCCTCTCAGACCTATGGGGAGGCTACCTCAGCCTCAAACTCTCTATTAAGTATAAATTGTGGATTTTCTGGCATCCCATCAAAATTTCAGTGGAGATTTATTTTTTCATGATTATCTCTGGTTTCAAATTAATTGCTCTCTCTGAATTCATTCAGTTTAAGGGTTTCTTATCATCCCACATGTGTTGTCACTGTTCCTTACTGCATAAAAACAGAAGTGTAATCTAGTAATTTTCCTTCTTTTATATACACATGCAGATATATACACATAAACACATATACATTCATAGAAGACATTTGTATGTATACTAAACTTTACTGAATATCTAGTTAGATAAGAAAGGCCTATAGCAAAAATATAACTTAAAATGAATATTTCACAATTTTTTTAAAGAAGAAATCCACAAATTTTCCTTAGCCTTTTTGCAATCCAGGCTCTGATCTCATGTCAGCTGTTCATCCTTTTCTCCATTCTCCTGTCTTTTCTTTCTCAGAAAGGAAAAAAAAATTCCCAATTTGTTTTGTTTGTAAACTTAAAATATGCACTAAAAATGTGTTCTACAAAATATCTATACTTGGTTGATATTATTCCAGGACAAGAGTGGGCATATTAGAAAATTGTTCCCATAATAGCTTTGAGAAACCTTACTGACTTTGCATGTCAAACTACATATTTTCATGTACTTGCTCTCTTTTACTCTCAGGTAAATTAATTTTTTAAAAGTCCATTTTCTCACTGCACAGATGATTTAAGTGTGTTTTCTTGTTGCACAGACTAGAAAATAGAGGTACCAATAGTTCATACAACTAGATCCAAGGTCACACTTTTGTTAAAAAAAAAAAAAAGTGTGGGAACAGGAGTTTGAGCCCAAATACAGACTTCAAAACCTGGATTATTTTTATATCAATTTTCCATTTTAACTAGAGCCTTAAAGTGGTCCTTCTGGTGCTCCTCTCATCCCCAATTGTGCTCCAGATGAACAAAGCAGAGGAAAGAACAGAGAAGTCAATGTCCCAGGAAAACTGCAGCAATCTGGTGAATAGCAGGAATGCAAATTGTTGAAGCTAATAATGGTAACCAATTGAATGTTGGTGGCCACTTTGACAGATGGACTAGTTACTGGCATTAAGTCATCTGTACATATGGCAGGTACACAAGCTAATGGTATTAAATCCATCCAAAACAGGGTTGGTTAGTAGAGATTGAACTAAGAATAAGACTATAGAAACTTCCCATCTTACTACAACTGCTTGAACAATTATTGACTGGCTACTATATGCCTTCATAAATTATGACTTTATTTTATAAGGAAAGTAGTTTCTCTTTAAAAGGACTTGCTATTTGTCTTATACTTTGCTTTGTATGTAAACAATCCAATGAGGTCATGTATGCTCTGTGATATTTAGCAACAGCCCCAACTTAAATTGATAAGTTTTAACTCACCAAGGAATGTACCATTTTAAACTGAGGTGAAGAAATCTTTAATATTTTATATTATTGACTATTCTGAAAAGAATGAAACTTACTTGTTTCACTTTGTTTTACATTCAATTTTTTTTCTGAAGCTGATGATGTTACTATCCTGCAAATGCCAAGGCAGTTAGTTTTTTTAACATGTAAACCAAAATTAGGAACACTTGAGAGATTTTCCTTATGTAAATTTTAGTTCAAAATAAGTTTATAGGCCCCGCCTTAATCAAGAGGGCAGAATGAGATGCTTCAGGGCTCCAGCCTCACTCAGAAGCTCTGAACAACTAGCAAGAACTGACAGAATATCTTTCTTAATGTTCAGGAAACAGTTAAAGGGCTATAGTAACAGGGAAAGCACTGAATCAAGAAAAAGGTACTTAAAAGCAGTAGAATCTCCTGCTGGTTCCTTCCTCTCTCCTTACCAGCTCAGTTCTGGTCCTGGTTCTGGAGGGAGCAGAATAACCTTCTTACCACATAATCAACTTTTTTTTTTTTTGAGTGATGAGAGCTTTGCTAGCACCCAGCAAATAGCAAATGGGTGGGCTGACAGGCTAATGGTCAGGTGTTCAGGCAGATGGCAGATGGCAGGAAACATGTGGGCAGGCAAGCATAGGTCAAGAAGGTAGGCAGGCATCAAAGAGGGGGTATGTAGCTAGCGGCTGCCCTGTGAGGGGTGTGGCATCCTTCTGGTTGTTGCCTGCTGGGGCCTGGGTCTATGGCTTAGAACTTGGCTTAGAATTTGGTGTTCACCACACGAAAAGGAAGCCTGCCTGAGTCAGCCATCCATGAAAATGGAAGGCTGGCCTCCTTTTGTAGCTGGATCTCCTTTCATGGAAATATGGTAGTTTCAGGAAGTTTATGGATCAGCTCCCCCAGACTGAGGAAGAACAGATGCTATATGGCATCTTCTGTGGAGATCTGATTTTGACCCTCAAACTGCAGCAGCTTGGTGAGGAGGTCTGCTCCATCACTGTCAAGTCTGCGTCCATGGCTCAAAAAGGATCACATATATCTGGCTTAATCTGTATAGTGGTGGCCTGAGGATCTTGCCATCCCAGAACCTGCCACACATGTAGAAGGTGGTTCACCATGCTTTTCTACAGAATACTGTTAGGAATAGAGTCATGTTGTGATGCCTGGTACAAGGAATTGCTGGCCATAAAGCATACAGCACAGTACCCAGGACTGTTAGGAAACTGTTTCCTAGGGAAGGGGGTCATCCAAAATAGTATAAACAGCATGGAAAAGAATATGGAGGCTCATGTATTTTAGCCTGTAGCTATTTTCCAAACTCCTTGTAAGGATAGGCTCTGAAGCAGTGTGCTTGCAAGGGTCAATCTGCAAAGACTAGGAAAGGTGTTTACTTATATTACTTCTTTTCTTTCTTTCCTTCTTTCCTTCTTTCCTTGTTTTCCTTCTTTCCTTCTTTCCTTCTTTCTTTCCTCTTTTTCTTTTTTTAAATTATCGCCAGGCATTCAAGGAAAGATCAGTCATAACACTAGCTGGGTAAAACCTCAAGGAACAGATGCCTCAGAGCCTAAATTCCAGCAATAGCACATTAAAATATCAAAATGGCCAGGTGTCAACAAAAGGTTATAAAACATTCAAAGAAACATGAAGCAATGGCCAAGGCAAAGGAAAATGTTACAGCATTACGCCATCAATGAGGAAGATCAGACTTGGAACATACCAGCAAAGACGTTTTTTTTAAATGGTCCTAATGATGCTCAAAGATCTAAAGGAAAACATGGACAAAGAATTAAAGGAAATCAGAAAGATGATTGTTTAACACAAAGAGAGAGACTGAAATTATGAAAAGTAACCAAATAAAGATCAGAGTACCAGAAGTTAAAAATTCTCTAGGGGGTTCCATTACAAATTGGAGCTGGCAGAAGAAATAACCAGAGGACTTGAAGATGGACTATTGAAATTATTCATTCTGAGGAGCAAAAAGAAGAAATAATGATGAAAAGTTATCAGATTCTGGGAAATTTGTGGATCATTATCAGGCTTACCAATATATGCTTTGTGAGAGTCACAGAAGGAGGAGAGAGAAGGGGACAGAGAGAATATTCAAATAAATAGTGGCTGCACACTCCCCAAATTTAATGAAAGACATAAATATACACATCCAATATGTTCAACAAAATCTAAACAGAATAAACCTAATTAGACCAATGTGATGGTGTATTATAATCACAAATATTTGAATGACAAATATAAAAAGAGAATTCTGAAAGCCATGAAAAAGAAGCAGCATTTCACACAAAAGGGAACCTCAATAAGATTAGGTGTCAATTTCTCACTGGAAACCATGGAGGCAAGAAGGCAGTGGGATGACATATTTGAAGTGATGAAAGCAAAAAACTGCCAACCAATAATTCTATATCTGGCAAAAATATGTTGTAAAAATGAGGGAGAGATTAAGATATTCCCAGATAAACAAAAGCTTAGGGGAGTCAACAGTGCTAAAACTGGCCCTGAAAGAAAATTACGAAGACAGTTTTGTAGGTTGAAAGGAAAGGACAGTAGACAATAGACCAAAGTCACATGAAGAAATAAAGCTATCCTGTGAGAGTAATGATATGGGTAAATAAAAATGTCAGTACTATTGTACTTTTGGTTTGTAGCTCCATGTTTTACTTGTATAGGATCCAAAAGGAAAATGCATAAAATATAATGCTAAATCAGTGGTTTTGGACTCATAATGTATAAACATACAATTTGGATTGAGAAATACATAAAGATGGGGAGACAGAGGGTTGTAGGAACATAGTTTGTGCATAATATTGAAAATCAAAGCAAATGAGATTACTATAGATTTAGGATGTTAAATTTAAACTCCATGGAAATATCAGAGAATATGCAAGCTCATAGAGACATAAATTAGAGTACACGTGGCCAGGGGTGGGGGCTGGAGAGAATAGAGAGTTAATGCATAAGGAATGTAGGGTTTCTGTTTGGGGAGATAGGAAAGTTTTAGTGATGAAAGGTGGTGAGGGTACCTTAACAGTGGAAATATGAATAATCCCACTGAATGGAATGCATGGGAGTGGCTGATATAGGAAAGTCGATGTATATATGTTCCCACAATTTTTTTTAAAAAATGAGCAACTAAAGAGAAAATGACAATTAAATGCAATATATGATCATGGATGGGATCTAACAAGGGAGGAGAAAAGCCTCTAAGGGACATTATTGGGGCCTATGAAAAACTTGAAATATAGACTGTAAGCTTTATATAAATGTTAAGTTTTTGAACTTTATAACCTTAAGGTGGTTTCATTAGTGAACATCTTTGTTCTTAGGAAATGTACATCGCAGCATTAAGTGTTCAAGGAACATGATGTATAAAACCTACACTTAAATGTTCAGAAAATGGAGAGATAGATGATAGATAGAGAGATAGAGAGATAGAGAGAAAGATATGGCAAAAGTGGTAAAATGTTATAATTGTTGGATCTGGGTATCTGGGATTGTAGGGGAATATTGGAGTTCTTTGTACAGTATTTTCATTATTTTTGTAACTGCCCTGTAAGTTTGAAAGTATTTCAAAGTAAAAAGTTAAAAAAATGTTTTAAAAAGAATTTTCAATTATGAATAATCTAATGAAGGGTCTATATAAAAACAGATTTGACAAAAAATGAAATGGAAGACACTTGTTATAACAGCTTCTTTTTCCTTTGGGGGCATTCTTTTTCTTCATATAATTTTCATAGCCAGTTATCATAGTTTTTCCTCACAGTATATAAACATTGTTTCCCATGTCATATAGTATGATCACATTAGGTAGGCAATAGGTTCAAGGTCACATAGATTTCAGAATCTCACACAAACATAGAGTTAGGAAGTGTTTTGTACAATGCCTGACACTCAATAACCCTGAGTAATTGGTAGCTATTACTGCTGAATATTTGAGTAGTCTTTCTCTTTTACAGAAATTCACAACTGAGAAAATTACATACTTTTAAGCAAGAAAGCACAACATTATATTTTAAATTCTAGACCTAGAAATTCAATTTATTTCTGTTCAGATTTTGTTCATTCCATCATCTATTGTGGTACCTATTAAGTACCTAAATAAAACAGGCATATGATTTTCTCCATGTCTTACACCAGAAGGATGGAAAACCATTCACATTAAACCATTTGCTTTGGGATTCTTTTTTTTTTTCCCTGTGGTTTGGTGCATATTGGTTAATTACCATAATGGCACAGATTTATTTGAAGAAACAGTGAGGTATTTTCACACACATGAATTCAGCACTCATCTCTCAGATTTTCTATACTGGCCATAGAGGAGACATTCATCAGAACACTTGAGCCATTTGTTGAATTTCACCTATATTTAATGGGCAGACATAGTATTTTATTTTTTGCTAACAAAAGCAGGGATAGGAAGCAGTCTTGTGAATGGGTAACAGTTGACAGCTTCTGCAAACATCAGCTGTGATTCTGCAGCTGGTGACAATGCTTAATGCTGCAGCTCCATAGACCTGCACTGGCCTGGGGCCAACTTGCCTGTTGGAATTCAAAGAATCCATCTGGATAAAGGTCCCTTGACACTGACCTGAATGGAGATCACAGACTGGCATAGTCCTTCTGATTCTAGGTATTGTGCACCTTTTATAAAGGGCAGGCCATGACACTGACAAAAGAAAAAATAAAATAAATATATATCTATATTGTCGGAAATTTTTTCCATTTCTATAGATGCAAGGGATAAAACAGAAATCAAAATGAAAAAGCAAAAAGATGGAGCGATCCTTTATATCTTGAGCATAAATTATGTTGATATGTATGCTTTATGCTGATATTCATAAAAATAATTTTCTCAAAGACTTTCGTTTAAATTAGGGATTTAAAGAGCAGCGTGTTAGGAAACGGGATGCTTAGATGAAGAGAAACTAATGTTTTCTTCATGGGTGATTATTAGCATTAGGTAGACATTAGATGAAATTAGGAAATATGATTATGCATGACTTTTTGTTAAAAAGCAAAGCAAATGGTTTTACTTCTCCACCTTAAAATACATAAGGAAGGGCTTCAGAAGCTCCATGAGCCAAGCCTTGGTTAACTACTACTTGGGTGATGCAGGCTCTCCCAGCTGTAAAAGCCATTGCTGCCTGCCTGTGAGCACCACTGCATGTCTTCCAGGCTCCAAGAATCATGCCCTGGAAGCCTATTACATGACATAACATAAAGACTCATGAAGCAGTCTTCTCACATTCATACTTCTATAGAAACATTCTGTATCATAGCAATAAATCCCTCTCATCGCAGAAAGTATCAGGATTCATTCTTTTGTACCTCCCTGTTGATTTTAGTCACTGCCTATATCAATCAGGATAGGCACGTTTATGTGGTAGTAACAGCTGTATTGATACTCCCTGTGGTTTGCATGAACAGAGATTTATTTTCATTCATGCTATATAGTCATTTTAGGTCCAGCGTGGCTTGCTTCCAGGTTTTCTTCCCATTGGAAACCCGGCTGATGAAGCTGGGTCAATCTGGAAGATTGCTGGTTATTGTGGCAGAGAAAAGAAGGTATGGCTAGCTATGGCCTTCTCTGAAAGCTTCTGCTCAGAAGTGGCATGTCATAATTTTGCTTATATTTCACTGACCAAAGTAAGTCACATGTCCATACCACCGTTCAGGTGATGAGTAAACCTTTCTCATTGGAAGTTTCCTAAAATCATAGGTTCCCATTTTATCCGCCATCACCCTACATTCTCTAATAGAACACAGACCTCCAACCTTTATGCTAGTTCCTCTGGAATTCCTAGTCCATGGCTTGCAAACTTTTCTGTATTTCCAACAACTTCTCATAGCATTTCCTTCTCTCCTCAGTCTGAAATAAAACTGGACTACCATCCAAATGTCACAGTCCTTACTGGTTGAACCTGTGGTTTTATTTGCTTGTTTGTTTTTTCAAACCTCACTTTCCTCCAGGCTATAAGGTGAATAAATTTCTACATTTCCTCATCCTCCATTACTATAGACAAATGACTTTATTCCTTCTTCCTTTCAAAAACAAAAGTGATGAAAGCACTTTAATATAGAATGGAAGTATCTGATGAATAACTAGGGGGGACTAGGATGTTGGAAAATAAGTATGAAAAGGGGAGTGTATTATGACTGATGGCAAGTGCCTCAAAGGAATAGGAGGGTTGACCCTTTAGCCAGACCAGAAGGTTTCCAAGAATTTTATGAGCATGTAGATTATACTCACTCTACTGGAGATAATGCCTCTAAGAATCTTAAGGGCATTGCCTAACAGCTTTCTGCATTTAAAGAGAAAATAGAGAAGGTCCTGCATTGAAGAGATTTTTGGAAGTGACTTTTATCCAAAGGAATGATTAATACATTGAAGAGTAAGAAACCCACCAAGTTTAACAAAGATATAAAAGACAGTTCAAATTGAAAAAAGGATTTGGGGTCTGAAAATTTCTGTGAGCAGGAAGATGGATGTGAAAGTGACTCAACTGTCAATCTGAAACATTCCATATGGAAAAGGATGGAGGACTCATAGGGCAGAGGCAAGATCTCAAAGGTCAGGACCAAAAGCCATGGAGAAAAACTCCCATGTGGTAAGCCTGAGCTATAATCAAAGAACTGGAAACATAGGTCTGACTGTATTTCAGAATTGCTATGGACCAGTAACTGTTCTTTGAGTCTCGTTTCCCACCTTTTTGAATGAAAATATCTATTTTGGTTCTGTTTCCTTGCCTCACCTTGCATAACAGGTATGTGAGGGTATCTGTCTCTTTAGTTGACAGACCTTCAAATTTAGAAGACCTATGCCTCATGAATCTTGTCCATACCTCGACATGATTTAGATGGTGAGATCCTAATCTCTGATCTTGATTTCATAATGTGATGAAAATATGTGGGTTCTTGAGAGAGGTTGGGGATATTTGGTATGTGGAAGAACTGTAAATAGTCTTTATCCAGAAATAAGCTATATTGTGTTAAAGATGACTATAAATTCTAAGCCATTCTCCCCTATAAGGAACTGTAATTTATTTTGTCTCCAACTTTTTCTCAAATGGACTGTGACTACTTCACCAATAGACTATGCTGGAAACAGTACTGAATCTGTTATGGGCCCAGACTTTAAGATAACTGGCAACTTCCACTCTCTCCCTCTTGGAATGCTTGCACTTTGGGCATTCCCTCTTGCAACCCAGCCTGTATGCTTTGAAAAGACCAAGCTACATGTTGCAGATGTGTGTATCTATGGCTGATAGCCAGCATCACCTGCCAGTCGCAGAAATGATCTGTTTGCACTCCCAGATGACTACAGTACCAGCTGTACTGGTCTATGGAACAGAGGAACCACTCAGCTCAATCCAGCCAATCCATGGAGTAATGAGATTATAAAATGTTTGCTATTTTAAGCAACTATGTTTGGGGGTGGTTTGTTTAGACATGATAATTGAAACACTCTAAAATGTGACCTCATGTAATTTTTATTCTTACTTTTATAGTTGTAGCAGAAATAAAATCTAAGAAAATCCTGCTTTTTGATGCAATGCATTTCTCCTATTGCCCTACTCTGTAATCTTAATCGTTTTTTTAAAAACACGACCCCCAGATATACAAAAATCTACACTCCTGTGAAAGTATTATTTTTAAAAAGATAATTATATACTAATTTGTTCTTTAAAGAAAGAGAAAAGGACTTTGTAATTATGTTTTCAATAAACTAGCTCGTGTCTAGCAAAAAAAATACTTGTTTGAACATTATAAAGGACAGAATGTTATTGCATGAACTGACTTTAGAGTCCAAGTATGAAAATAAAAGAAAAATGAGGGTTAAGAAATAATAAAATATAAAATTCACTTCTGGTGCACAAATAATGATCATTTTTCAGGATAGAGAATTTTGAAGCAATTTTTACACCAGGTCTCATTTTCATCTGAATTTAGCTTGTGCAAAAATTTTCATCCAAATTAGCATGGTTTCTTTACAATTTCATGTTCACCATTTGGAATGATTATATTCTCATTCTAGATTATATATTTGCTTTTGTACAGAAGTCTTCCACTTGCTTTTGGTATTTGAATATCTGTGGTGACCAGTGAGTGTGCAAAAGCACCAAGATAGCAAAATCCTGCAATGTAGATAAAATTTTAAGGGTCTGGTCTGAAGAAACTTCAAAGAGATGAGAGGTCTTATTGGCAGATAGGTGAAGAAAAAATGCACTAACTGGAAGATAAACCACCAGCAACTAAGGTGGGAAAGTGGCTCAGTAATGGAGGAATCCTGAAATTCAAGACCCATCTGTCTTTCACAAAAGAAACCTGTATGCCACAAAATAAACAAATGAGAAACAAAAGACATAGTGCCCCTGCTGAGAAGAATTGCACTGGTAGATTTAGTTAAAAAGAGGGGTGGGGATTGAGGACCCTGAAGTAAGATGAAGGGAGAAGAACCCTAGGTAGATGAATCCATGGTTACTCTGAATTATTCCTTTCTAATGGAAGTCTGTCTCTATGAGACCTCATGCATTACAAAAGAAAATTGTATAGTTATAAATATCCCATACCAGATTTAGCATTCCTACTTGTCAAAGGTATTTCAACCAGAGTACTAAAACGCACTAGAAGAAGAGTTGTTAGAAGGCCCTTGGTATTCTCTTATTGCATTGGCTTCCACCTAATAGTAGTTTTCAACCTTGGCAGCACATTGAATTATAGGGGACATATTTAAAATTCCAATGTACACAGGCTATAGCCCAGACCAATTATATCAACATGTTGGGGATTCAAACCCAAGCAAGCATAATTTTAAGCCTCCTCCATGAAATTTGGATGTATAGGCAAAGGTGAAAAACACTACTGAAAGTTCAAGTCTCCTGCTCTGACATGCACATTAATTTTAACTAAGGAAACATTCTAATGAGGATTAGGTAATTAATCCCATAAATTGAGGTTTAGAGTGAATTTGCCACAGAGAGAAACAAACAAAGGCTCGTTGTCTCAGCAGTTTCCCTTGAAAGACCAGCTTTGAGATATTTTGCCCATCCCAGCCCCAACCATAAGATTATATTTATGCAGGGAATTTACCAGTTCTAGAAATATGTTGAGTCCCAAAAATATGTCTCACTTAGACTATATTGAATATTGTGCTGTGTGGCAAATGCATGCCTTTAATTCTAAAATATAAGATAAAATAGAATCACTTTAAGGAAAACAAAATGTAAAAACAAAAGAAAAAGAAATAGGAAAGAATAAAACAACAAAACACAAAAAAATCTTAAGGTAAAAACAGAAAGAATAAAAAAGAAGTCCTGACTCTTTCACAAATTAATAATTCAAACTGTGGGAAAAAAGAGTAATTTCATGTATGTTTGGTATTTGTTTGGGCAATAGAATAAAAGAAAGAAAGCTTCCATATATTTTGACAAAATACAACAAAAAAATCAATCTGAAACTTAAATATCATTGAAAAAAATGAAAACTACTGGACTAATCTCATTTGTCAATACTGATACAAGAACCCTAAGCAAAATTTTAGCAAAGAATTTAGCATTGCATATTTTATTTGTTCTCTCTTTTCCCCTTCTTTTCACTCAGTCTTGGCAGATATGTATCTGTCTTAACCATCTTTCCTTCCCAAGAAGCAAATGTTAGAAAAATAAAATTTGCAATATATATAATAGAATGTCAGTTAAGCCTTTTTTTTTTGCAAGTGATAAAAAACCAATTCAAAAATTCTTATAAGCAAAAAAGGAAATTAATTTAACTCATATAACAAAAATGTTCAAGGCATAGTTCAATATAAGAAGCTCAAAATGAGGACATCAGAAGTTAGTATCCTCCTTGAGCTCTCTAAATTATACTGCATTGACTTTATGCCTTGGCTAAATCAGGTGGCCAAAATCAGCTCCATGCTAACAACATCATTCTAGTAAAAACAATGAGTGAATGAACATTAAATGTCTTTTCCACAACAAAACTCTTATTCGACCTTAGTGACTCTATTTAGGTCACATTCTCATTGATGAATCAATAATTGAAATTCCATGCTGTGATGGACTAGTTGTAAAACATGTCCAGCTTTAGAGCCAGACAGTAGAGTCAACCCCATCTGATATACATCCACTAGAAGAAAGTTGGGATTAAATTTATATTGTTGGATACCAGGTGGAAAAAATAACAACTTTCCACAATAGCATAGCAGAGAAATATTAGCTCCCTTTTATGTAAATGGAAAGTGGTACAGGACATAATCAGGTAATTTACAAAAATAGAAACGCAAAGAATGAAAACTTGTGAAAAGTTGTTCAATATTTTCACAAATAAAGTTACAAAAACTAGAACATTAATGGAAGATTGGTGAGAAGAATTTTGTTACCTTTATATTATGAGTTTCTATTGGTCTTGAATTAAAGGCTTTAATAGTTAAAATATACATATATGTGTGATGAATGAAAAACAAATCAGAAACACCAGATAGGTTAGAAATGAAAAGGTAGCTAATGTCCAAGCTCTCCAAAATCCAGAAGAGGGATAGGCAATTCAGTAGCATAAAGGACAAAAATGGAGAGCCAGATGCACTTAGTCATGTATAGCAAAAATTCTTTCTGCCATTCATGAGTTAACATCTCCAGGTCTTATACTAATATTAAATAATTTTTTCTCAATCTTCCATCTGGGGAAGATATATGAAAAGTTTGCTGTTCAGTATGATATTGTAATTTTACAAGTGACATAAGTGAATTATTAAAGAGATTATTTTAAATAACAATTTATTTAATTTTATTGGATATGATTGCCTATCTTTGATTATTTTAAGTTTCATAAAAGCAAGAATAATTTCAAAATATCAAAAAATAAAAAATCCTTTAGATATGATCATATAATAGGAAAAATAATGGTATTTAGTTAGATAAAACTTTTGAATATCCATAACACATTGTGGCTTTCCATTTAGCTTCAAATATGTTTATAAAAGAAAAGTCAAAACCACCCGCCCACCCATCCATCCAGATCATCTCAACCAGAGTGAATTTTGATATTTCTTCACCATTTCACCTCCTAACATGGCAATGTGACCTGTCACTGTTTGAAAACAATAACAAATATATATAATGTGTATATATATAATGCTTTTTGCTTAGAGATTTGCAGTCCAGATATATTCAATGATTAACTGAATTTAGTTTTTTTGAGGGGTTGTTTTTTTGGTTGTCGCAAAATTTAGTAGAAAATAGCCATACTTTTTAGTCACTTACATTTAATCTTTGGAATTCTTGGGGAAGTCAAAGACACACTCAGCAGCCATCTCCAAGTCCTCAACTCTCCCTTTCTTTTTCCCCTCTTGTTTGTATGCAGGTGCTTGTTTTGTTTTCACTTGTGCTTGTTTGCATGCAGATGTTTGGTATATTTCTATTTTGCAAGAGACTGCAGGCAGCCAGGGGAACTGTTAAATCTTAATCAGCCCCATTTGCTTGCCAGAACATGACAGTTGCTCATTGGCAGAGCGCCCTCTCCCTGGAGTATATAAAGGTTTAGTGCTCACTCAGTGCAGGTGTCCCTCATCTGTGACATGAGAGGAGAGCTGAGCTGCCATCAACCAACTCTCACTCAAGCAGTTGGCCTCCTTGGGAGATCAGCCAAGGAGGGATCTTTTCCCCAGCTCTTTTGGACCATTTGTGCTGTGCAAGGTCATTTTCTGGAAGCCTCTGTCATGTTCTGTGCATGTACTCCCACTCTGCACTATATAGCACCTTGCTCCATAAGAATCTTAATCACTCTCATAAAATTGTCAAAAATATTATCTAAAAGTTATATGACACCAGCCAATTTTTAGGTAACAACATCAAAGCTATCAGTGATTGCTAGCTTGAAAATACCATTAAAAATAATAATAACCTTCCCTTTTCCATCTTGATTCCCTTCACTTTCTCTCACAGAGGTTTATGTTCTAATAACCTGATACATGACTTTAAAAACTCTTTGAAATATCATGCTTCTTTAAAAATAATTAAATTACTTTCTTGGAACTTTATTAGCCTTCTTTCTTGAATGGGAAAATATTTCTACTGATCAACTTATTTTTTGAAAAAGCATTTGTGTTGTCTTGATTTTAAATCTAAAAAAATGTTTCTAATATTGACTTAAGGATATTAGTTTATTATATCCTTTTTTGAGGTCAAGTATTAAATCTTTGTAAATTAGTCAAAAAATTTGTTCTATAGTTTTTTTGAACTTATATGAATATGTGAAGAAAATGTGGTTGGATATTTTATTTGCTTTGTTTTGGTTCTATCTCTGATTTTTAAGTGTCTACTTCTGAAGGACTCTGAGAAACTGCATTAAGGGAATTCCCCTGCATTTAATCAGGATTCATTAACACAATAAATCAGTAAATATAATTTAGTGTGTTCTTGATATTATTAGGGGGTGAATCAGGTTTTGAGCATGGAGATTAAAGTTCTGTTCAATTTACATGAAACATTCATAGACTAGTAAGGGTGGGATGCCAGGATAAATACAGGACTGTAGTTAAATCTGAATTTCAGATAAACAAAGAATGATTATTTTTTCATAAAAATAATAGTAGTAGGGTATCCCATATATTTATTTCATGCTATATTTGATGAAAATATAACATGGGAGGTAAAAAATCATTCATTTACAATTATCTGAAACTCACTGAAGGGGGTAGGGGGAAAGTTACAGAAGTAATTAACTTTGGAAATGAGTGGCATCTGTAAGTCTTATTGCAAAAGTAACTGCTAATAATTGTTGTACTCTAGTTGATAAAGTTTTGCACAAGGGTACAAGTTAACAATTCTGATATGTCCTGGAATTGAACAATCGGTTACATGGGTGATGTGTGGTAGGAGGCAGTTTTCTCACTGTTATGTGTGTTGAGTGTGAGGTTACTGATAGGTAAGGGGAGATGACCAAAATATCCCATGTGGTAAAAGATAAGGGTTGAAAACATTAGTATCAAAATGGGCTCATATTCACCTTAATACAGATATAGATGCTTACATATAGAAATATTTATAGATATATGTTTAATGCAGGTTAATATATACACATATATTTCCTTGTTTCATCAACTAAGGGAGCTTAGAATCAGGGACACCACAGTAATGATGAGCACACCTATCTCCCAGTCTTGGCTTCTAATATCCATTCTCCAATAAAAAGAACTGGGACTCCTTAGAGAAATAACCGATTCTAAGATTAGGGCAGAAAATATACACAATGTGCCTAGATGATCTTGTAGTGCCTGAAAGTAAGGGACAGAAAAATAAACTCACATGTCTTAGTTTGCCAGGGCTGTTATGATAAATGCCACAAAAAAAAAAAAAAAAGGTTGGCTTAAAGAACAGGAATTTGTCTCACAGTTTTGGAGGCTAGAAGTCCATGATTTCTCCTGGAATCTGTAGTTTTATGGCACTAGCTTGTCATAACCCTTGGAGTTTCCTCAATTGCATTTATGTCACTGTCACATGGTTATCTGTCTCCTTGGTCTCCTATTTTTGCTTTCTCTTACTTCTGGCTTCAACTTCCTGATTTGGTCTGAAATTCCTCTGCCTTATAAGGACTCCAGTCATATGGATTAATGCCTACACTGATTCAATTAGGCCTCACATAAATGGTATCTTTGAAGACTGTATTCACAAATGAGTTCCCACAATGATTAAGAATATCTTCAAAGGTCCTCTTCACAAATTGGTTCACAACCACAGGAATGCAGATTAAGACTTTAACATCTCTTTATGGGGGGCATGGTTTGATCCCTAACACTCCATTAACAGGGACTCCATCAAAGGGACATAGATTCCAACTGAAGGAGCTCCCAATGTCCCAGTCTGGAACAATTTGTCCAACAAAATTAAGCAGTTTTGGATTATAACCCCAAATATACAATAGCTAATCATAAATCCACAATGACATGTGATTGAATAAATAAGTAAATGGAGGATGAGGCATACATAAACATTTCAAATAATGTATATAGATAGTCCAGGCTTCTTACAGTACTTAAAGTTAAAAAAAAACTGACACAGGTCTCTCCAGGTAAAAATCAAGGAGTAGCAGGGCTGCATTCCTTTATGGAGGTCCTGAGAGTGAATCCTTTTCTTTGCCTTTTCCAGCTTCTAAAGACTATGCACATTCCTTGGCTCATGGCTCCCTTTCTATGCATCTCTATGACTATCCTTCCTTAGTCACATCTCCTTCTCTGATTCTTTTTTCTACTTTTAAGGACCTTTGAAAAACATTGAGTTAACATGAATAATCAATGATATTCTCTCTAGCTTGAGGTCAATTGATTAGTAACATGAATTCCATTTGAATTTTAATTCCTTTTTGCCATGCAAGGGAACATATCCACAGGTATGGGGATTAGGGTATAAACATCTATGGGAGTCCATTTTTTTTCCTACCACACCTTTCATAATTCCTTATCCCTTAAGTGTGAACTGCTCTTGGCAACTTCCTGCCAAAGAGCACAATATGGAAAGAGGGGAAAGCATAACTTTACTGTGGATAAACTTACAAATACTACCTCAGCCATTTAATCAAGGTTACCTCAACAGTGATATGTCTTGTTGATAGCATGTGACCTTGATACAATGTGATGAAAATAGCACTTTAACTCTGGGGTCTTCCTCCCCAAAGCACATAATGCCAATTTAATCATGAGAAAAACATCAGACAAATCTCAATTGAGGAATAATCTACAAAATACCTGACCAGTACTTCTCAACCTTGTCAAGGGTATCACAAACAAGCAATGTCTGAGAAACTGTCACAAAAGTGAAATGATGACTAAATTCAATGTGGTATTCTAGAAGGGATTCTGGAACTGAAGAAGGAAACTAGGTAAAAACTAGCAAAATTTGAATAAGATATGGACTTTAGTCAATGACAATGTGTCAATATTGGTTCATTAATTGTAACATATGTACCATGTAAGATGTTAATAATGGGGGAAGCTGGGCCTGGGGTATTTGAGAACTCTGTACCATTTTCACAAATTTTCTGTAAATCTAAAACTGTTCTAAAATTATAAGTTCAATTTTAAAAAGTGATACACAAAGCCATAGACCCTCTTCTGTGGGAGCCAAGAAAAGTACCTAATCCAAGCTTGAAAGTTCAGAAATAGCTACTTGTTCCAATGTAGTTAATTTATAAAAACAATATTATGGGATGAAAAGAAGCAAACTATACTTGTGATGCTATTCCAGGCACAGGGTATATTAACTTGTGGGAAGGCATGTGTGAGCTAAACCAGGGCAATCCAAATAATGGCTAATGAAACAGAATGATGAAAAGGAAAGGTGCAGTAAGAGAATGTTAAGCAAAAAACATGAGAGTATGATGGGCCAAAGTCATGAAGGGTCTAATGTTTAAGGTTTTATATTTTATTATAAAGATAAAATATTTTGTCAGGGAAGAGAATGTCTTTCCAATTAAAATAAAACAAAGAAAGCTACAGCCTCCATTGATAAATAACTTATCTTTTTATCTCTAAATCCAACCCATTGAAATTTAAGCCATTTCTGCCTGATTTGTCTTTAGAAAAGCAACTTGAACAAAGTAACAGGACTCACTTGAGAAACTAGTTTTTTCCCACAGGCTTGTTTATTTCCTTCATTACACATCAGATCCCTTAACCCAGCTGAATGGAGATTGGCAAGTAACAGCTCTAGGGCAGGATGCTTGTTTTTGTAAATAAAGTTTTATTGGAGCACAGCCATGCCCTTTCATTTAAATATTGTTTATGGCAGCTTTCATGCTACAAGAGCAGCACTGAGTAATTTCAACAGAGACCATATGGCCAGCAAAGACTAAATCCCTTTAAGAAAATGTTTGCTCACCCTGCCATAGAGATAAGTTTTCTTTTCCTTTGCCAAAAAGTGACAGCAATCAAAACATTATAAATTGTATTAAAGGTTTCCCTATATTTATCTAAATACCTAAAATATTTCTCTTACAAAGGGTTGTAACATTTTATTAGCTGATATGAGGCATGTTAATTTTCTACCCTTATTTGTTCTTTAGTGCTAGTGTAATAACCTCTACATCCTCAATATGCTCTATGAGGCCACTGAAAACTACATCTTTTTAATTCAAAAAGGAGTTGCAGTTTTCTGGGACACATGATATTCTTATATTTCATCAAGTCAGAGTTCTAAATATGTTCTAAGGAAGAATTTGATAATTTATTCTTTCCCTACTAATATCTGCTTCAATCTTTTGATGGTAATGACTTTCACAACATTTATAAACTCTGGTAGAACAATTTACAACATAAGTTAATAGGCAAAAACATAATCTCTTCCCCATTGAAAACCTGACATATGTGCACATTTATGATTAGATATCTGTGTAGATGATATAGACACAGACCAAGATGGCTTGACTCAACTTTAGTCTTCAGGACCCTACCTTCATCTTACCCAGATTCTTTCACAATCCAAGCAACTGAGTTTTCTAACCATGTAGTTCCTTATCTCCTTTTTCTTCCCTCCTGGACCTTACAGACTGCAGGTGGCCTAATTACCTCAAAGCAAAACATTCAGAACCCAATGGGCCTACTTTGTAACCTCACTAAATCACTCAGCCATCCCATTGAGCAAATCCCCTTACTATCTTCCAGCACTTTTCCTCTAACCCACTCCTAGCCCTTAAAAAGCTTGTTGACCTTTGTTATAACTGGGTTAAGTTCCACTTTCTCTCCCCTACCATGGTAGCTGTGAATGAAGTCATCTTTACCTGTTTCACATTGTCTAGTGCAATTTTTTCCTTTGGAAATATAGATATAAATAGATGTTTATGTAAATGTAACATATGTATATACACCTAGATGCATATATTTACATGTCCTTATCATTTGTCAAAGTATCTTTACTTATTACTCTGTCATGACTAGTTACTGTGCTTAGATACACTGAATTACCATAAGTTTGCCTTGGAGATGATCTTACACGTCTCTATTTGTGAAGTTCAGTAGGAATAGACTACCGTTTACCTTTATCGTGTACATAAAATACCAAGGCCATTTCAATTGGGAAGTATACCAAAATCTATTCACTACCATGTATTAATATTTTTTCTTATTAGTCCATGATGATTTTTGCCCAAATAAATAAGGCGTCTCCTTTTTCTTTCTGGAAATATTTATTTTAAGATGTTATTCACTTTTTACTTCCTTTACTGGAAGTTAGAAGCCCCTGTATAAGTTTTCTTTCCCTTTCCTTTTTGTTTGTAACTCCCAGTTTGTTTAATCACAATGCATTTTGTTTAATATTTCAGTGCTGTTTATCTAGACACCTTAATTTGATTGTTTCCTCCCGTGTTTGTCTCCACCAGGTGTTTCTTGACTGGAGCACATTTCCCACATGATACAATTAAAGGTCTAATTAATGCCTATAAGGACATTGTTGCACAATTCAGCACCTAATTTTCTGCAGGGGGCATATTTAGGTGCTTAACTAGGTGGAACTTGGTGCCAAAGATTTCATTTGCATACAAAGCCCCTTTATTTCTTTGTAAACACTCCTCAATACAGAAAGAAAGCATGCATTCACATTACTTGTATGCACTTTGCTAGCAGGCAGAGGGGTACAGAAATAAATATATCTAAGCCACATTTCATCAGAGAGAAACAAAAATCCTATTAGATGAGGTGTTGAAATATGAGTCCATTTCTTTGAAACAGTGAGGATAATACCCAGCATTTGAAAATAGAGGGGAAAAACCTGCAAAATACTGCATGAAAAACAAATGCTTTGAAAAATCACATCTGTGATGTAGAGGATCTTAAGAAAAATATGGCATCATATCAAGCACAAAAAGGAAAGCTAAATCACCACCCTGGCAACTGCTGGCAGAGAGCTGGCCAGAAAGCAAAACTCATTGATCTATCTCAAGGCTTCAATGACTGAGAAGGGGACCATCTGTACAAAGGCTGAGGCAATGTTTCTAATCGTATTTCATTTCACTTTCAATCTACTTTAAAACATAAATGTTGTGGATGTGCTAGAGATTATTGTTAATGAAATGTCTGCTTGATTATCAGGACATTAAATCTATGAAATATTGCATTTCACCCCAGCGTCCTCAAAAAAATGATTTATCACAGATGGGGATGAATTTTTGCCCAATTTCCACATCCTCTCTATACAAGCAAAATCTTTACCAGCACTTCATTTTTGACATGGACACTAGACATTTTCTCAACATTTGAAAAATGCTAGGCAAATACAGCTTTTAAAGAAGTCCGGTAAACCCACCCCTTCCAACTCTATTATTGCCTTTAGGTCCCCCCTAAATATAAATTTTGGAGTCCCTGCTTTTAAATCTCCATTGTTAGAATAACAGTTTCCTCCAGAATGTTTGTTCTTAGTTAGTTAACATTTCGTGTTACACAAGTACTATATAGGATTGTGTAGGGGCCTATTAAAATCTGAATCAGATACTAAAATGTAAATCATAGTAATCTTAATCCCCAAGTTATGTGAATCATACTCTTTCACACTGTTGCTTTACCTTTATGTCACACCTATAAATGAGTCCAGGAGGCTTCTCAGAAACTCTAGGTTTCAGAGGAACACAATGTGAAAATGTCAGTTTCAAATCCTATCTGCAATGCAAGATCAGCTACAGTTAAATAATTTGTGGGGCCCAGAGCAAAAAAAAAAAAAATGAAACACCATGGTCAAAAATTGTTTAGAATTTCAAGATGCTGACAACGGAGGATTAAACTCAGTTCAGGGCACTTTTCAGCAAGGGGCCTTATACAACAGAACCGTTCAGCACCCATGAAGCTCACTCTGCTCAAACACTAATTTTCCTTTAAGGATATTTTAAAGATCCCATTCAGATATGACAACTCTTCCTAAGAAATCTCATGGCACTTTGTTCTTTTGTTCTGCCATGTTTTATAGTAATTTATAATCACCTATTTGTCTTTTTTAATGTTACCTTTCTAACCTGCATAACACTTTGTATTTTGTTTTTGTTTCTATTTCAGTTTGAAATAAGAAATGCAGTATATGGTTCAAAAAGTACAACGATATAAAAGGGTATACATTGAGAAGTCCTGGTCTCACCCTACCCCATCCACTTTGTTTCCAACTCTTCCCCCACCTCTATAGAAAACCATTTATTAGTTTATGTGTACATCCTTTCAGAGTCATTTTAGGTAAATGGGAGCAAATATAAACATATAGTTATAGTCCTCTTCATTCTTACATAACTATACAACTCCATATAATATGTATAAATCCCCCTCTGGCCTTAATTTTTTTCATTTTATCATATATACTAGAAAATGTCCCATGTCCTACATAGAGTACTCCCTATGAGCCATAGATGATTTAACTAGTTCACAATGGATGGACACCTGGACTGTTAACAATCTCTTGCTATTACAAACAACACAGCAAGGAAGACATTTATAGATAAGCTATTTCATGTATGAATGTCTATTTGTAGGATAAATGCCCAGTAGTATAAATGTCAGTATACTCGTAATTTTGGTAGATTTTGCCAAATTATCATCCATAGGTATTCACCTTTACATCAACAATGTATGGAAAGATAATTTTTTCCCTGAATATCACCATTGTTTGTCAAAATTTTTTAAGCATTATTTTTACCATGCTATTTGGTACAATGACATTCATAACTATATATTTATAATTAAATATATCTTTTAACTTTATAAACGGCCTTTCTTTTCCTTCTTTAATATTTTCAGGACTTAATTCTACCATGTCTGATATTAAGATTGGGGCCTCAACTATCTGTTTATTTGTATTTCCCTTTATATATTTGCCTTCCTTTTATTTTTAACATTTATCAATTACTTTAAGTATACCTTATTCATTTCATATACACCTAGGGTTTATTTTTATTATTCAATCATATATTTTAAATTTTATTATGCAAGTTAAACCCAATCATATTTATTTATACAGCATATGTGTTTGAAATTAGTTCTATCAAGTTATTCTTTGTTTTTTGTTTATACATATAGATTTACTTATATTAAAATATTTTACTATATGTGATAAACTTAATTCCCTCTCTCTTTTTACAGTCTGTATTGCTTTCTTTCTTTTTTTATATATAAAATTTTTAAGAGATACCTAGATAACATAAATGTTACATAGAATATATAGGGGATTCCCATATGCCCCACTCTCCACACCTCCCACATTTTCCCACATCGGCAACATCTTTCATTAGTGGGTACATTAATTGCAATTGATAAACACATTTTGGAGCATTGTTACTAAGGACAGATTGTAGTTCACATTGTAGTTTACACTCTCTTCCACTCAACTCTGTAGGTTATGGCAGGATATATATTGGTCTGTATCTTTCATTGTAATGTCATTCAAGACAGTTCCCAGGTCTCAAAATTGCCCCCGTATTATACCTGTTTTTCCCTCTCCCTACCGCCAGAACCTACAGTGGCCACTGCCTCCACATCAATGATCTTTCTTCCATTGCTAGAATCACAATAAGTCTATCTACTTTAGTCCATAGTTCATTCCCCAGTCCTGAGGTCTGTGTGATGGTAATGGCCACTCCACCTTTAATTGAGGGCGGGCTTCGATCCCGTACGGCCAATGGATGGGGCTGTCTTGCTTGCAGTTGTAGACACTCTCAGTTCCTTGGTATGTTGTTCATCCACCGTCTCCTCGTTGTTAGTTGTCCTGGGTGAGTTCAATGAACTGGAGAGTAGGTGTTGCAACTCCGTTGAGATTCAAGGCTCAGCTGGCACATAGACAGCCCCAACATTTAAGTTTCTTGGACATACAATTATAGGTACAAATAGAAGTACAGAAGAACCATGTGTAGGGAAACCAGAGCTGAGTCCAACTCTGTACACTGGGGAGCATAAATTCTAAAGTAGGGCCCACTGGCAAGGGACCAAACTCTTGAGCTATCTGCCCTGCCTACAGTGTCTGGATGTCTCCATAGACCTCAGGAGCCTATCTATTTGGAGTATTATTTACTTTGGTTGACAATGAGATCCTGCTGAAACGTGCGTAAGCGTTACCTCTGGAATGACCTTCCAACTTGCTTTGAAGTCTCTTAGCCATATAAACTCATTTGCCTTTACCTTTTCTGCCCTTTGGTCAAGGTCTTTTTTTCTCCCAGTTGCATTGCTTGTTGGTACTTGGTAGCAATCCCTTGGTGTGAGGGAGGCTTATCCTTGGGAGTCATGTCCCACACTGGGGGGAAGTTATTGCATTTCATGCTGAGTTCAGCTTAGAAAGAGGCCACATTTGAGCAAGAGGGAGGTTTTCAGTAGGTAACTCTTAGACACCCTACAACACTAGGCTTAGTTTCGATTTCAACAGCAAAGGCTCATAAGCATATTCATCAATATCAAGGGCTCATCAATGGACCATCCTCCTTCCCTAGTCATTGCTCCTGTACTTGGGGGGATTCTTGCTATTCCATTAGACAATGTGGCAGAGAGCCCCAGGATGGGAATTTGATATTGTTTTGGTTATTGTGTGAATCTCCATCCACTGTGTTAATACCCCATGAACATTTGAACACATTTATATGCCTTATATGTATGCCCAAGTGAACATCCTCCCATGTATCCCCCATTCCTGACACCCCAAACCAGTGATCTCCCCTGCCACAGTTGTAACCCTTCTGTGATCCAAAACTTCTTAAAAAATGAAACCAATAAAATAGCCAAATACAATTAATAAGAAAATGAAGTAACAATGATAGTTTTAAACATAAGAAATAAGATACAGAAAAAAAATTTTTTTTAACTAAAAATAACATAAAATTTAAAAGTTGGGATATTAAAAGATAATGAAAAAATATTTAAAAAAAATTTTTTTTGAAATTTTGCCGTTCATCACTGTAAGATCTGTTGTCCTATATGTACAGTGATATTATTTTCTTCCATTTATTCCCCCAGTGTCTTACTTTTTTTCATTTTGTCTTCAAAGAAGTTTTAGGCCAGAGTAAAGCCACATACAGATTACAGGGGACTCCCATGTACCCAACATCCTCTCCCTTTTCCCCCTTCCTGTATTAATAACCTTTTTATATGTGGGTGATACATTTGTTACAACTGATTACAAATATTGAAACATAGCTACTAAACATAGTCAATGGTTTACATTATGGTTTACATTTTGGACCATACACTTTCATAAATGTTTGATGAAATTTAACATGGCCTGTATCTATCATTGCAAGTTCATATAGAACACTTCTGTCACCCCCAAAATGCCCCCTGTTCCTTTTATTTTATTCCTCCCTCCCCCACCCCTTGGGGCTCACGACCACCAGGCTTCACTCCTTGAAGGACAAGATTGATAGTTACTTGCAACAAAATCGAAGGTTTGACACACTGGTCTGTCCTCCCCTATTAAGCACCACCCATGCTCTCCAGAGTCTCCTGCCCATTTGAGAACAGAGTGGACTTCCCCAGGATGGGAGTCCAACACCATCCTGCTCATTATGTGGGTCTTTACCCACTGATGCCATACACTATGACAAATGATCACTCACACACTCCCTAGAAGCCTGTCCCAGGAGCGCCCTGTCCCAAATGCTCCCCCATCCAACACCCTAAACCAGTAACCCTTCCTTGTCATATTGCCAAAAGAGCATTCCCAACATTGTCGTTTCAACCACATACCCGTCAATCCCTAGTCTTCAGCTGCTTCCTTCCCTAACCCTCCCCCCAGTTCTGTGGACCATCCAACCCTCCCTTCCCACCCTACTCCCCTGTCAAACCTGTACCACCCAAGCCAATAGTATCACTACACCCCTGCCATGTCCCTCCACCGCACAATTACACCCTTCCACCCTATCACAGATTTCACCCATATGGGCATTGCTCACAACATTATTCTACCTATCTATTTCATGTAAACCTATCTTCCAGATCCTAGCTCTGTGAGTCTGCTCAATTTGCTTAATTTATATCAGTGAGGTCATGTAACATTTGTCCTTCAATGCCTGGCTTGCTTCATTCAACATAAGGTCCTCAAGATTCATCCATGTTATCCTGTGTGTTACTACTGTATTCCTTCTTACAGCTGATAATATTCCATTGTATGTATATACCACATTTGTTTATCCATTCATCTGTTGTTGGCATTAGGGTTGATTCCAACTGTTGGCAATAGTGAATAAGGCCACCATGAACATTGGTGTGCATATATCTGTTCATGTCCTTGTTTTCAGTTCTTCTGGGTATATACCCAGCAGTAAAATTGCTGGATCATATGGCAGATCTATAGGTAGTTGTTTGAGGAACCAACAAACGGTCCTTCACAATGGCTGCACCATTCTACATTCCCATCAACAGTGGATGAGGGTTCCCATTCCTCCACATCCTCTCTAACACTTGTAGTAATCTGTTTTTTTAATAGCCACCAGTCTAATGGGTGTAAGATGGTATCTCATTGTAGTCTTGATTTGCATTTCCTTAATAGCTCATGATGTTGAGCATCTTTTCATGTGCTTATAAGCCATTTATATTTCTTCTTTGGAGAAGTGTCTATTCAAAACACTTGCCCATTTTTTAAATGGGTTGTTTGTCTTTTTATTTTCAAGGTGTAGGATTTCTTTATATATGCGGGATATTAGGCTCTTATCAGATATACGGTTACCGAATATTTTCTCCTATTGGGTAGGCTGCCTTTTCACTTCCTTGAAAAACTCCTTTGAGGTGCAAAAGTTTTTAATTCTGAGGAGGTCCCATTTATCTAGTTTTTCTTTCATTGCTTGTTATTTGGGTGTGAAGTTCATAAAACCATTTCCTAATACAAAATCTTGTAGAAGCTTCCCTACATTATCCTCCATGGTCTTTATGGTCTTGGCTCTTATATTTAGATCTTTGATCCATCTTGAGTTAATTTTTGCATGAGGTGTGACATGGTGTTCCTCTCTCATTCTTTTGGATATGGATATCCAGTTATCCAAACACATTTTGTTGAAGAGGCCATTCTCTTCCAGTTGAGTGGGCTTGGTGCCCTTGTCAAATATCAGATGACTGTATATTTGAGGATCTATATCAGAACTCTCAATTCAGTTCCATTGGTCAGTATGTCTATCCTTGTGCCAATACCATGCAATTTTGACCACTGTAGCTTTGTAGTATGCTTTAATGTCAGTTAGTGTGATTCTTCCCACTCATTTTTCTTTTTCAATATGTCTTTGGCTATTCAGTATCTCTCACCCTTCTAAATAAATTTCATAGTTAGTTTTTCTGATTCAGTAAAAAATGTGGTGTTTTTTATTGGGATTGCATTAAATCTGAAGATCAGTTTGGGTAGGATAGACATCTTAGTGATGTTTAGTTTTCCTATCCATGAACAGGGAATATTCTTCCATTTATTTACGTCTTCTTTGATTTCCTTTAACAGTGTTGTGCAGTTTTCTGCACATAAGTCATTTACATCTTTTGTTAAATTTGATTCTTTTAGATGCTATTGTAAATGGTATTTTTTTCTTGATTTCCTCCTCAGATTGCTCATTACTGGTGTACAGGAATGCTAGTGATTTTTGCACATTGATCTTATAGCCTGCGATACTGCTGAACTCATTTATATGCTCTAGAAGCTTTGTTGTAGATTTCTCAGGGCTTTCTATGCATTGGATCATGTCATCTGCAAGTAGTGAAATCTTTACTTCTTCCTTTCCAATTTGGATGCCTTTCATATCTTTTTCTTGCCTAAGTGCTTGAGCAAGTACTTCTAACACAGTGTTTAATAGGAGTGGAGATAGTGGGCATCCTTGTTTTGTTCTCAATCTTAGAGGGAAAGCTCTTAGAATTTCACCATTGTATCTAATGTTCACTGTGGGTTTTTCATATACACCCTTTATCATGTTAAGGAGGTTTCTTTCTATCCCTATCTTTTGTAGCATTTTTATCAGGAAAGGGTGCTGTATTTTGTTGAATGCTTTTTATGCATCTATAGAGATTATCATGTGATTTTTTTCTTTTGTTCTGTTTATGTGGTGTATAACATTGATTGATTTTCTTTTGTTGAACCATCCTTGCATACCAAAGATGAAACCCACCTGGTCATGGTGTATAATTCATTTGATATGTTCTTGAATACGATTAGCAAGTATTTTGCAGAGGATTTTAACATCTAGATTCATTAGAGAGATTGGTCCATAGTTTCTTTTCTTGTGGCATCTTTGTTTGGCTGGTATTAGGGTGACGTTGGCATCATAGAATGTATTAGGCAATGTTCCTCCCACTTCTGTTTTTTGGAAGAGTTTAAGCAGGATTGGTGTTAGTTTTTTCTGGAATATTTGGTAGAATTCACCTGTGAAGCCATCTGATGCTGTGCTCTTCTTGGTTGGGAGGTTTTTGATGACTTATTCCATCTTGTTACTTGTGATTGGTCTGTTGAGTTAATCAATTTCTTCTTTCATCAATGTAGGCTGCTTGTGTGTGTCTAAGAATTTGTCCATTTCCTCTAAATTATCCATCTTGTTGGCATATAATTTTTCAAAGTATCCTCTTATGATACTTTTTATTTCTGTGGGGTCAGTGTTGATATCCCCTTCCTCATTTCTTATTTTATGTATTTGCATCTTCTTTTTTCCTTTGTTAGCCTAGCTAAAGGTTTGTCAATTTTATTGATATTCTTGAAGCATCAGCTTTTGGTTTTGTTTATTTTTTCTAGTGCTTTTTTATTTTCAATTTCATTTAGTTCTGCTCAAATCTTTGTCATTTCCTTCTTTCTACTTCCTTTGGGTTTAGTTTGTTTTTCTTTTTCTAATTCCTCCAGGTGTGCATTAGGTCTATGATTTTAGCTCTTTCTTCTTTTTTGATATATGCATTTATGGCTATGAATTCCCCTCTCAGTAGAGCTTTTGCTGTATCCCATAGGTTTTGATATATTGTGTGGTCATTTTCATTCGTTTCAAGGTAGTTACTGGTTTCTTTTGAGATTTCCTCTTTGACCTACTGTTTGTCTAAGAGTGTGTTGTTTAACTTCCATATCTTTGTGCCTAATCTTGTTCTCTGACCCTTATTGATTTCCAGCTTCATTCCATTGTGGTCAGAGAAATTACTTTGTATAATTTCAAACTTTCTGAATTCATTGAGAATTATTCTGTTAGCATGTGTTCTATCTTGGAGAATGATCCATGTGTACTCAAGAAGAATGTGTATCCTGCTGTATTTGGGTGTAGTGTTCTGTATATGTCTACTAGGTCCAGATTCTCTAATGTATTATTCAAAGTCTTTGTTTCTTTATGGATTCTCTGTCAAGACGTTCTGTCTAATGGTGATAATGGTGTATTAAAGTCCCCCACTATACTTGTAGAAGCATTTATTTCTCCACTTAGTTTTTCCAATGTTTGCTTCATGTATTTTGAGGTGCCCTGGTTATGTGCATAAATGTTTATGATTGCTCTTTCTTCTTGAAAAATTAACCTTTTTATTAATATATAGTGTTCATCTTTATCTCTTACAATAGTTTTCATTTAAATTCTATTTTGCCTAATAATAGTATAGCTCATCCCACTCTTTTTTGGTTGCTGTTTGCTTGTAAAATTGTTTTCCAACCATTCACTTTCAGCCTCCTTGAATCCCTGGGTCTACGGTGGTTTTCTTGTAGACAGCACACAGGTGGCTCATATTTCATTATCCATTCTCCCAATCTGTTTCTCTTGACTGGTGAGTTTAGTCCATCAACATTCATGTTATAATTGTCAAGGAATTACTTTCATTAGCCATATTTTCTTTGGGTTTATGTATGCCATATGTTCTTTTTATTTCTCTTTTTGTCTTTTTAGTTGTTCCTGCACTCTCCTTCAACTCTCTCTCTCCTGTTTTTTCCTTTCGACCTGCAGAACTCCCTTTAGTATTTCTTGAAGGGCAGGTTCCTTATTGACATACTCTCTTAATTTCTATTTATCTGTGAATATTTTGAACTCTCCCTCATTTTTGAATGCCAGCTTTGCTAGATAGAGAATTCTTGGCTGGAAGTTTTTTCTTTTAACACCTTCACTATGTCATACCACTGCCCTCTTGCCTCTATGGTTTCAGATAAGAAATCAGCACTTAATCTTATTGAACTTCCCTTGTATGTGATGGTTCTCTTTTCTCTTGCTACTTTCAGTATTCTCTCTTTGTCTCAAGCATTGGACAATTTGACAAGTATATGTCTTGGATAGGCCTGTTGGGATTTATACTGCTTGGGGTGCACTGCACTTCCTCGACATGTACATCCATCTCTCTAAATAGGGTTGGGAAGTTTTCAGCCATTATTTTCTCCAACACTCCTTCTGTCCCCTTTCCCTCTTCTTCTCCCTCTGGGATGCCTATAATGCATATGTTTGTGTGTTTCATATTGTCATTCAAATCCCTAAGTCCCTGCTGGATTTTTTCTATCTTTTTATCTATCTGTTCTACCATCTGTTTGAATACAGATGTACTGTCTTCCACATTGCTAATTCTTTCTTTTCCCTGTTCATATCTGCTGTTATGTGTTTCCAGTGTATTTTTTATTTCTTGGATTGTGCCATTCATCATCATCAAATCTATTATATTTTTATGTATATTTACAATTTCTTCAGTATGCTCTCCAAGTATCTTCTTAATATCCTTAATCTCTTCCTTCACTTCATTAAGTTGATTCATGATGTTTGCCTGGAGAGCTTTGATTAGTTGTCCATGTTCTGCATCTCCTCCTGGTTTTTAGTTTGTTCATTGGACTGGGCCATGTCTTCCTGTTTCTTAGTATGGCTTGTAATTTTTGTTGTTGTCTAGGCATCTGTTTATCTTGATAGGTTTATTCAGTTGATTAGCTTCTCTATGGTTTTATTTTGTTGTTTTTGAGTGTGGTAAGGTTTCACTTTGATACTGCATTCCTCTTATTCTATTTCCTTGCTGTTGTCTATGTTCCCTTGGGGAAAAAAAGTTAGGACCCGAGAAATAGGAAGAGATAGGAAGAGAAAACAAATAATAGTAGTAATAATAGTAAAGGCCTGGAGAGGGACTGTACAAGGCATAGGATATTGAATAATTAACCCAAGTAAGAAGTACAGAGGAATAAGATTAGAAAAGTGGAATAGAAACAATGAAACAAGAAACAAAATAGAGAAAAATATAGAATAAATTAAAAGGCCAGAATGATGAGAAGGGGGGAAAGAAAAAGTAAAAGGCAGAAAGAAAGAAACAAAAAGTAAAAAAGAGAAAGAAACAGAAAATAGGATCGAGAGGGAAATGAGATCAAGAAGAATTGGAGACCAAACAAAGAGAGGTGGAATGAAAGATCAACAACAGAAAACAGAAAATATAAAGATGAAAGAGGAAAAATATATAGCATAGGTAGAGAACATTGGTAAACAAAGGGAAAAAAAGAAAAAACAAAAACAGAGATACAAAGGAAGGGGAAACACAACAACAAGAAAACAAGACAGCAGCTACTTGTTTTTTTTTTAAAAAAGAGGAAGAAGGCAAAAAAAGGATAAAAAAAACAAACAAACAAAGAAAACATGGAAAAACACCCTTCTTTCTTAAACCCCTAGAGGTCTTCTCAGGCTGCTGCTATTTACCAATGAATTGCCCTACAACCTGTCCTTTGCAGGATTTAGGTCAGGTTTTAGTGAATAAAATAATGAAAATAAAAAAGGAACCATTAAAAAAAAAGTGAGAGGTCCAATAAAGGTTAACACAGAGAATGTCAATATGTTCCCTGTCTTAAAGTTTCAGCTGGATGCCTGATAACCCTGTATTACTTCTCAGAGAGGAGCTGGTGATCAAACCAGGGCCCTTGTATATGCTAGGCAGAAATTCTCCCACTGAGCTAACCTATCTCCTTAGGTTAGAGAGGCTTTAGGAAGCCTATCTGTCCCTTTTCCCTTGAGTAGGTTAGATTAGTCTTTTATCTCTGCCTCCTTTCTGGTGTAATTCCTCTCCTTACCTAGGCTGCTGGTGTGACAGCCTGCCTGAGGAGATCCCTATCTCCTCTCTGATGTAATTCCTCTCTTTACCTAGGCTGCTGGGCATGACTGCCTGCCTGAGGACATCCCTCTCTGCTATACCTGTCATGTCAGGGTCCCTTCAGACACCCAAGGGGGTCTCAGCTGCCTAAAATAACCACAAAGAAATGACTCTTCACCATCCCAGACCCCTCCTCCTCCCAGGGAGGTTGCCATTACTCTGTTAAGAGGAGGGAGCTTGCAGCTCCACCTAGGCTTTTTGTCCTGGGGGTGGGGTATATATGCCACTTTCAGGCATAGGTATGAAAAACTCAAGATTTTCTCATACCTTCAGCTTCCTTATATTTCCGGTACCCTCCTAAATGATCCTCCTAAATGACTTTCTTGTGAGTTTAGGATAGTTTCTCTAATCATTTATATCACCTCTTTTGTTTCAGTTTGTTTTGTTTTTCTCACTTCTATCCCACTTGTGCTTTAGAAAGGAAAGATTTAAACTTCATTTCTCAAAGAGTTTTGCCTTTATTTATTCAAATTTTCCCCTAAATTTTAAAGATTTTCTCCTTCTGCTGTCTTACCATATCTTCGTTGAGTGCTTGTATTACTAATTTTGAGGACTTATCTCTTACTAATGATTTTACTAATGTGTTTTTGTAAAAAATCCTGTTGGAATATTTGGCTTAATATTTTTTATGTCTTTCAAAAGAAATACTTTTTTAGTGAGCTTTAGTTTTAGTCATTGGTATCTGGATGCTATTTACAATTTTCTTATAGTAACTTTTTAGGGATAGTTTATTTACTTCTCTTTTATTATTCATACTTGAATTAATTGAATTTTCTTTTTTGTAATTTTTATTATTTTTTATTACTTTTTTGTATCTTTTATTATTTTTTCTTAATTTTTAAAGGAGCTTTAAACTGCATAAATGCTACATTGAAAATATAAGAGATTTCCATATATCCTACCCACCACACACACTCTCCCATTAACATCTTACATTAGTGTCATACATTGTTAAAATTAATGAACACATATTGGAGCACTGCTACTAAGCATGGTCTATAGTTTACATTATGGTTTAAAATTTGCAGTGCACAATTTTATAGGTTTAGACAAAATGTGTAGTGGCTTGTATCCGTCATTGTAATGTCATGCAGAACAATTCCAATGTCCCAAAAATGTCCCATGTTATACCCATTCTTCCCTCTCACTCCTCTCAGAACCTCTGGTGACCACTGTCTTTGTATCAATGTTACAAACTCTTCCATTACTAAAATATACTATGTCTACTTCAGTCCATTATGTTTGTTCATTCCTTAATCTTGAGGATTTTCAGATAGTGATGCCCACTCTACTTCTGACTGAGAAGGCCTTAGATACCCTAGGGCAGATGGATGGAACTTCTTGGCCTGCAGTTGCAGCTACTCTCTGTTTTCTTGGGATCAGTGTTGTCCATCATCATCATTTTGTTAGTTGTCCCGGGTGAGTCTAATGAACTTGAGAATAGGTGTTGCCTAAAACTCTGCAGATACTCAGGGATCAATGGCATATGAACAGCTAGAAGATTTTAGTCCCTGGGACACATATTTAATGGGCATAGTTCTAATTATAGTTTCAAATAAGTTGGGACAGAAGAACCACATGTAGGAAAAATTTTAATTAGTGTAACTATGATACGTTGGGGAGATAGGTTATCATATATTCCAAGGTAAGGGCCACCAACAGGGTGCTGATATCCTGGGGTTGTTTGCCCTGCCTATAGTGTCTAGATGTCTCTAGAGCCCTTATGATCACCCTTGCTTGAGGCACTGTTTACTTTAGCAGTTAGAGAGATCCTTCTGAGACGTATATAAGTGTAACCTCTGGAATGACCTCCTAACTCACTTAGAAATCTCTTAGCCATAAAAACTAATTTTTATTTAATATTTACCCCTTTTGGTTTAGGTCTTTTTCCAAATGCATTGCTAGTTGGTACTTGGTAATAATCCCTTGTTGCCAGGGAGGCTCATCCACAGGAGTCCTGTCCCATGTCAGGGGGCAGGTAGTGAGTTTATATCCTGAGTTTGGTCTACAGAAAGGCCACATTTGAGCAACAAGGAGACTTTCAGTAGGTAACTCTTAAGAAATATATGTTACTAAGCTAAGTTTGAATTTTACAAGAAGGTTCATGAGTACAAACATCAATATCAAGGGCCTGGCATATTGGTCTGTCTTCCTTTGCTAGGCACTGCACATGTACTCTAGAGAATGTAGCAGGACTCCCCAGGATGAGAATTCAATATTGCATCAGTTATTCTGTAGGTCTCCACCCACTGAGACTAGACCCTATAACCATATGAACACATTCATATTCCATAGAGCCATATTCCAGGTGTACTGCAACCACACATCCCCCACCACTGATAACCCACACAAATGAGCCTCCCCTGCCACAGTTGCAACCCTTCTACAATCCAAAATCTTACCCCAAAAAAGGCCACCACAACAAAATAATGAAATAAAAAATAAAAATAAAAAAAATAAAATAAAATAACATTTTTTGCATTGTTCCTTTCATCACTGTAAGATCTGTTATCTTTTATGTATATTGACAATTTCTTCTGTATGTTCCCCCACTGTCTTATTTTTCACTTTATTTTCCAAAAAGCCTTAGGTTACAGAAAAGTCACATAGAAAATATAAAGGATTCTCAAATACTCCACCCCCTCCACCCACATCCTTTCCTACCAATAACATCCTACCTGAGAATGGTACATTTGTTAAAATTGATTAACAAATATTGAATCACTGCTACTAACCATGTTCAATTTTACATTATAGTCTACCTTTTGCACCATATACTTTTATAGGTTCTGACAAAATGTATAATGGCCTGTATCCATCATCGCAAGATCATGCAGAACAATTCCAATGCTCCAAAAATGCCCTATGTTCCACATATTCTTCCCTCCCCTCAGAACCTATGGCAACCACTGAGTTTTAGTTTTTGAGGAATAAGTTTCATAGTTACATGTGTTAATATTGAGGGCTTGACATAATGGTCTGTTTTCTTTTATTAAGCACTGCCCATGTACTCAAGAGTTTCTTGCTCCTCTATTTGAGAATATAGTACTACTCCCCAGGATGAGAATTTAATATTATCTTGTTTATTGTGAAATTTTCCACCCACTTGACAATACCCAAGCCAAGACGAACACATTCATACTCCATAGAATCATGCCCTAGGTGCATCTTTTCCCACATAACTCCCACCACCCGCACCTGTACCAGTGACCTTTCCATGACATATATACTATAAAAAAAAATTTCCCATTATTGTAGTTTCAGCCACAGACTTACAAATCCTCAGAGTTTACCTGTTCCTTCCTCCAGTCTTCCCCTTAGTTCCATGGATAGTCCATCCCAATGCCCCCACGCTCCTCACCTTCACATTCCAGCACCATTGACCCAATTCATGTTCCTGCACTACCATCACCCACCTCTACTGCCAAACCAGCCCCTTTCACCTTATCATGGATTTTGCCTATATTCAGCATCAGCTCACCACCCACTACACCCTTTCTGTCTCCTGATAACCTATCTTCCAGACTTTAGCTCTGTGAGTCTGCTCAACAGATAATGATATGATATGATATGATATGATATGATATGATATGATATGATATGATATGATATGCTTAGGTCATATCAGTGAGATCATGCAATAATTGTCCTTCAGTGATTGGCTTACTTCACTCAACATGAGGTCTTCAAGATTCATCCATGTTATCCTATGTGCCAACACTTCATCTTTCTTACAGCTAATTAATATTCCATTGTATGTATATACTACATTTTGCTTATTCATTCGTCTGCTGATGGACACTTAGATTGCTTCCAACTTTTAGTAATAGCGAATAATGCCACTATGAACATTGGTGTGCATATATATATTCGTGTCCTTGTTTTCAGTTCTGAGAATATACCCAACAGTGGGATTGCTGGATCATACGGAGATGCTATAATTAGCTTCCTGAGGAATGGCCAAACAGTCTGCTACAATGGCTGCACCATTCTAGATTCCCACCAGCAGTGGATGAGGGTTTCATTCCTCCACATCCTCTCCAACACTTGTAGTTCTCTGTATTTTTTAATAGCTGCCAGTCTAATAGGTGTAAAATGATATCTCATTGTAGTTTTGATTTGCATTTCCTAATAGCCAGTGATGTTGATCATCCTCTCTTGTGCCTTTTAGCCATTTGTGCTTCTTGTTTGGAAAAGTGTCTCTTTTTACTTTCAAGATGTGGATTTCTTTATATATGCTATATTAGGCCCTTATTGGATAAGTGGTTCATAAATATTTTCTCCCATTGAATAGACTGCCTTTTCACTTTCTTAACAAGCTCCTTTAAAGTGCAAATGTTTTAATTTTGAAAAAGTCCCATTTATCTATTTTTTTTATTTTGTTGCTTGCACTTTGGGTGTAAGGTTTATGAAACCATTTCCTACTACAAGATCTCATAGATGCTTCCCTACATTATCATCTAGGATTTTTATGGTCTTGGCTCTGATATTTATGTCTTTGATCCATCTTGAGTTAGTTTTTGTATAGGGCATGAAAAGGTGATCCTCTCTCATTCTTTTGGATATGGATATCCAATTCTCCTGGCACTATTTAATTGAATATTCCTGGATCAGATTTTAATATGTGATGTCAAGGCAAAGGTGGGTGAGGGATTTACCAAGTTTCTCTGTTCAATGCCTCCCTTGTCTTTCAATATAACGAATATTCTTTCTTTAAAAGTGGCTGCTCCATGTTACCATGTCACTCTTACCTTTCACTCAAAACCTGACATGGATTGGGAGACCTTCTATTGATAACCATAAGCTATCTCAAGCCCTGGACTAACAAGGGATATTGTCACTCTTTCTCAAGCAATCCCCTTTATTTTTGGAGGCTGTCCTTTCTCCTACAATCAAACCTTGGGCCCCACACTCTTTCCATCTCTTCTTTATCTGGTTCTGTGTCCCCAAAGATTGAACCTTGTTTGATTCAATCAGTCTCATAACAATTCAGAGTCAGAAATTACATATTTTCTAGGACAGTATATTTTATATCAGCCTTAGTCTCCTTTCACATATCCTAATATTCCTTACTATCCTTACACACAATTGTGGCTTCCCATATCAGTTCCGCTAGTTTGGTTGTTCTTGCCTCACAAATTTAAATTGAATTGCAGATCTTCTCCATGTACGGGTTTTACTGAAGAAGCAGTTTGTATTTTTTCTATTTTTCTTTGTGTTTCCCTAAGATTTCTGGGAGGAAATTATGAAGATTTGGGAATAAGTTGCTGTTCTTACTGGACCTAGATATCACCTTCTAACACTATGTAAAACACAATGGGTGAGAATTTTAGGGAGAGGTTCTCATGATTGTACCACTTAATGATCTTATTTTAGGAACCTCTTATTGTAAAAGCTACTTTCAAGGAACAATATTGAATAGAAACAAAATACCACTTTATCAATTACTGGGAAGTAATCAATGCCTCCTCTCCCAGTGCTTACATACACTGGGATTGGAGATTGCTTCTTAAGCTGAGTTCTCTTTCTTTCCCCTTCCTCTCAAAATTAAAATGATCATGTATTGTAAGCAAATTCTCACATCAACTATTTGCTCTGTTGTAAGTCAAAGACAATGAACATATAAGAGAGGATGGGGTACATGATCAGGATCTACTCAACTGAGTTTGCTGCATGTGGGACACAAAGCACAAGAGGAAGAGTGCAAATGGGCTTTGATATCAAAGGCAAAGCAGCCACACCATCTATAAGGCTGATCTTAGAGATCAGGTTTTGGATGAACCTAGTAAGAGGATGGACAATGTGGAAGAAGCATGGGATAGACAACAGAAATGTTAAATTTGTATCTTCCACTGAAGAATGAAGAAATGTGGGAAGAAAAAGAGGGATTTTGCCTTCTCTACCACATGTCACACAGTAGGCAGTGAATAAATATTTGCTAAATAAAATTAATTTTTGATATATTTCAATATTTGTATGTATGAGACATTTTGGAAAGTCTTTTCCAAAGGTTAATAAAATAACCTTTCAAAAATTAATCCAGGGAAGTGGATGTGGCCCAAGCATTTGGGTGCCCACCTACCACAGGAGAGGTCCCAGGTTCAGTTCCTGGTGCCTTTTAGAGAAGATGAGCAAGAGAGCAAGCTGGCACGAGAGACTGGTGCAGCAAGCTGATGCAACAAGCTGATGCAACAAGGAGACACAAAGAGGAAACAAAATTAGAGGCACAACAAAGCATGGAGTGGAGGTAGCTCAAATGATTGCGTGCCCTCTTCCACATGGGAGATCCCAGGTACAGTTTCCAGTGCCTCCTAAAGAGAAGATGAGAAGAAAAGCAGACCCAGAGAGTGCACAACAAATGGACACAGAGAGAAAATAGCAAGCACAAACAATGGGGGGTGGGGGATAAATAAATAAAATGAATCTTTAAAAAAACTATTTAAAAAACTTAATCAAGAGGGAGGAGGGGCAAGATGGTGGCAGAGTAAAGACCTCAAAGAGTCAGCTCATCCTACAGAGCAGTTAGGAATCACACAGAGTTTTCTAAATGACCTGTTTGCATGGCCCAAGAGACCAGAAGAGCATCCTGCAACATCTTTGGAAGTTTGGAAGGAGGAGAATGCCCATCTGCAGTGAAAATTCATGAATAGAACACTCCATGCCATGGAGGCCAGTGCCCATCCCCTACTGGCAGTGCAAGATGGCTCAGGAGCAATTCCCTGGCTGTAGTTGGAGGCTCCATTTCCCAAAAGCAGGGGAGAAATAGATGGGTGGGCACCGACTTCAGCTACTGATTAGTAAATTCAGCTGGCTAAAGTCTAATCTTAAGAACAGTTAAAGTTTGAACCTCTCAAAGTCAGAAAAATGAGAGTAGCCTCCATTTTAACTCTGCCCCTGGTATGAGGGGAAGCAGGACTGATTGAAAATCACAGTGATGGCAGGGACAAGCTTCTTTCCACCCAGGTCAGATTGCTGTCCTAGCCTAGGCTTCAGCCCTGCCTCCAGCAGGGAGGAAGCTGGGAGGACCTGTACCAGCCTCTCTGGGCCACTGTAGTAGCTTTCAGCCTGCATGGAGGAAATTGTTGGCAAAACTGTGGCACATTCCCTACCCCCAATATGACAGGGTGAGGGGTGGGGTGGTGTTTCCTTAGCCTCTTTGGGCAACTGAAGGCACTTTTGTCCCACATGGACTAGATTTTTGGGCACTCCTGAAGCTCCATCCTTGCCCTGATGGGTCAAGAAGGATAGTGCTCCCTCAGCCTCTCCAGACGATGGCAGCCACTTTCAGCCTGCATGGATGAGAATGTTGGATACATCTCTGGCTTCATCCCTGTCTCTGACATGGCAGGAGGAGGGACACTGCTCTCTCAGCCAGGCAACTGCAGCTGCTTTTGGCCCATATGGAATAGAGTGATGGACACATCTGTAGCTCCATCCCTGCACAACAGGGTGAAGGAAGTATAGTGCTCTCTCATCCTCTCTTGGCAACTATAGTCACTTTTGACCCAAACAGACTAGATTATTGACATATCAGTGGTTCCATCCCTGCCCTTCAAAGGACAGGAGAGACAAGGCTCCCTCAACCTCTCTAGGCAGCTGCAGTTGCATTCAGCCCCGGGGACAAGATTCCTGTGCACAACTGTGGCTTCATCACCACCCATATTAGGGGATCTGGGTGGGGAGATGGGGGGCAGTGTTTTGTCAGTCTATCTGGACAACAATGGTCAGTTTTGACCTGCATGGCTTTATTTGCTACTCACACCTGAGCTCCATCCCCACACTATCAGGGGAGAAAGGTGCATAGAGATTTGTCAGTCTCGCTGGGAAACTACAGAAAGTCTTGGCTTGCACAGCTTGTATTACTGCACATGGCTGTGTTCCATCCCCACCCCTGGCAGGGGAGAAAGGTGGGAGAAGCTTCATCAGTTCCTGGGGAAATGTGGGTAGCTTCAGACTCTATGGCTTACAATACCAACCACATCTTCAGCTTCTATTCTGCAAAGAACAAAGGAGAAAGGACAAGAAACAGATTTTAAAAAGATGAAGAATGCAGATTGGCTAAACAAAGGTCATTATAAAGTTCTAAATTAAGTTGAACCAAGTATTAAAGATGGGCTATAGCAGAAAGCCAAGCATATAGAAAGTGCTAGACTAAAGAGAGAAACTGAGGCCAGAATAAATACATCTAGTAAATCAGATGCTGAGATACCAACAAAAAATTACAATCCACAACAGGAAAGTATGGCCCAGTCAAAGGAACAAACTAAGCCTCCAGATGACATAAAGGGATGAGACAGCTAATCATAGATGTTCAAACAAATCTCCTTAATAAATTCAATGATATGGCTAAAGAGATTAAGGATATTAAGAAGACACTGAGGGAGCACAAAGAAGAATTTGAAAGCATACATAGAAAAATAGCAGATCTTATGAGAATGAAAGTCACAATAAATGAAATTAAAATACACTGGATGCATTTAACAGCAGATTTGAAACAACAGAAGAAAGGATTAGTAAGCATGGAGACAGGGCCTCTTAAAGTGAACATACAAAACAACAGATAAAGAAAAGAATGAAAAAATTTGAACAGTGCCTCAGGGAGCTAAATGATAGCAAGATCCATGCAAACATATATGTCATGGCTGTCCCAGAAGTAGAAGAGAAGGTAAAAGGGGCAGAAGGAATATTTAAAGAAATAATGGTAGAAAGTTTTCCAATCCTATGAAGGATATAGATATCCATGTCCAAGAAGCACACATAGTCCCATCTGAATAAATCTGAATAGGTCTACTCTGAGACACTTACAAATTGGAATGTCAAATGCTAAAGATTATGGATAGAATCCAGAAAGCACAAGAGAAAAGTGATTCATCACATACAAGGATGCCCAAATAAGATTAAGGGCTGATTTCTCATCAAAAACTATGGAGGCAAGAAGGTAGTGGTATGATATATTCAAAATACTGAAAAAGAAAAACTGCCAGCCAAGAATCACATCCAGCAAGACTGTCTTTCAAAAATGAGGGTGCGACTAGAATATTTACAGATGAATAGAAATGGAGAGAGCTTATAACCAAGAGACTTGCACTACAGGAAGTAATAAAGGGAGTATTACAGCATGAAAAGAAAAGACAGGAGAAAGGTTTGAAAGACAGTCTAGAAATGAAGATTATATCAGTAAAAGTAACTAAATTTGTAAAAAGAGTGATGAAAATAAGATATGACAGATAAAATCCAAAAGTCAAAATGAGTGAAGTAAGAATTGCCTTCACAGTAATAATGAATGTTATTGGATTAAACTCCCCAATCAAAAGACAGAGATGGGCAGAATGGATAAGAAAATATGAGCCAACCATATCCTGTCTACAAGAGACTTGACTTAGACCCAAGGATACAAATAGAACCCTCAATGCTTACATTAAAAAAAAACAAATGAACTAAAATCAATGACCTAACTACAGAGCTGGAGGAACTAGAAAAGGAACAGAAAAATATTCCCAAAGCAAGCAGAAGGGATGAAATAACAAAGATCAGAGCAGAAATAAAAGAAATTGAGAATAATAAAAAAAATAGAATTAACAAAACCAAAAGTTGGTTCTTCAAGAAGATTAACAAAATGGACAAACCCTTTGCTTGACTGACAAAGAAACAAAGCAAGAAGATTCAAATAAATAGGATAAAAAATAAAAAACAGGGACATTACTACCAGAACCAAAGAAATAAAAGAGATCATAAGAGGATACTATGAAAAACTGTACACCAACAAACTAAACAATGTGGATGAATGGAAAAATTCCTAGGAATATATGAATGACCTACACTGACCCTAGAAGAAGTAGAACTAAACAAAGCAATCACAAGTAAAGAGATTAAAACAGACATAAAACAACTCCTCAAAATGAAAAGCCCAGGGCCAAATGGCTTCACAAGTGAGTTCTACCAAGCATTCAAAGAAGATTTAATACCAATCTTACACAAAATCTTCCAAAACATTGAACAGGAAGAAAAGCTACCCAACTCATTCTATGAAGCCAATATCACCCTAATACCAAAGCCAGATAATGATATTATGAAAAAAGAAAATTACGGACCCATTTCCCTAGAGAATATAGATGCAAACATCCTCAGCAAAATACTTGCTTATTGAATCCAACAACATGTTAAAAGAATTATTCACCATGATCAAGTGGGTTTTACACCAGGAATACAAGGGTGGTTCAACACCAAAAAATCAATCAGCGTGATACACCACATTAATAAATCAAAAAATTACATGATCATTTCAATTAATGCAGAAAAGGCATTTGACAAACACATCATCCTTTCTTGATAAAATATTCCAAAAGATAAGAATTAAAGGAAACATTCTCAATATGATAAAGGGCATATATGAAAACCAACATTGTACTTAATGTTGAAAGACTGAAAGCCTTCCTGTTGAGATTGAAAAAAGACAAGGATGCCCACTGTAACCACTGTTGTTCAATATAGTGTTAGAAGTTCTAGCTAGAGCAATTGGGCAAGGAAAAGAAATAAAAGGCATCTGAATTGCAAAAGAAGTAAAATTTTCACTCCAGAAGATGATATGGTCCTGTACCTAGAAAGTCCCCCAAAATCTACATCAAAGCTGCTAGACCTAATATAATAATCCCAATAAAAATTCCAAAAGCTTTTTTTAATGAATGAAAAACCCAATTGTTAAATTTATTTGGGAGGGTAGGCAGCCCCAAATAGCCAGAAACATCTTAAAAAGGAAGAACAAAGTTGGAAGACTCTCAGTTCTGGATTTTAATCATACTACCTAGCTACAGTAGGAAAAACAGAATGGTACTGGCATAAAGATAGACATATGGACCAATGGAACCAAACTGATGGTTCAGAAATGACATTCACATCTATGGTCAAGTGATTTTAAAAATATATATATTTAACCAGAAATTGTGAACTTATGAAACAATCAGTCACATGTGTAGAATTCCCATACAACAACCCTTCACCAACACACCACACCATTGTGGAACATTTGCTACAGATTATGAGACAATATCATCAGACTATTACCATTAACGTGTGGCCCATAGTGTACATTTGGCATAATTTTTCCATACCCCCCTATTATTAACACTATATCCTTGGCACTGATGCCAGAATATTACAGTATTGTTGTTAACTATAGTTCATAGGTCATATTAATAGTATTTTTCCTATGCTTCTCCACATTCCCACCACCCTGCAATAGTGACATACATCCTTTCTAGTTCACAGAAGGACATTCTTGCATTTGTACTGTTAACCACAATTCTCATCCACCTCTCAGTTTACTGGGTTATTCAGTCCCTAGATTAATTGCTAGCTTTCTTTCATTTGGCATTCACATCCCTAGTTCCTAGACTACTCTTTTCAGCCACAATCCCATTTATAAACCAGGTGCTACTCACTATAATGTGTTACCATCAACTCTATCCATTTCCACACATTTAAAGTCAAGTTAATTAAAACTTCTACATATATTAAGCATCAGTACTACTTCACACCCCTCCTCTTATCTCCCAATAATCTATACTCCAGGCTTTAACTCCATGCATTTATTCTTCGTATTTAGTTCATATTAGTGAGACCATGCAATATTTGTCCTTTTGTGTATGGCTTACTTCACTTAGCACATGTCTTTAAGATTCATCCATATTATCATATGTGTCCCAATTTCATTTCTTCTTGCTGTAGCATAGTATTCCATTGTACATATATACCATATTTTGTTTATCCATTTATTGGTTGTAGAACACTTGAGTTGTTTCCATCTTTTGGCAATTGTGAACAATGACACTCTGAACATCAGTGTACACATGTATGTTTGTTTCACACTTTTCAATTCTTCAGCATATGATCTTAATAGAGGAATTGCTGGATCACATGGCAGTTCTATATTTAGTTTCCTGAGGAACTGCCAAACTGTCTTCCACAGACACTGCACCATTTTTCAATCTGGCAGTGAAGGAGTGTTCCTATCTCCACATCCTCTCCAGCCCTTATTGTTGCCCATTTTTTTAAAATAATGGCCATTCTGTGTGGAATGGGATGATATCTCATTGTCATTTTGATTTGCATTTCCCTGATAGCTAGTGATGTGGAACATTTTTTCATGTGCTTTTTGACCATTTGTATTTCCTCTTTGGAGAAATGTCTATTTAAGTCTTTTGCCCATTTTTTAATTGGATTGCTTGCTCCTTAATTGTTGAGTTGTATGATTTCTTTATATAGAATGGAAGTCAAACCCTTATCAGATATGTGGTTTCAAAATATTTTCTCCCATTGAGTGGGCTGCCTTTTCACCTTCTTCATGAAGTCCTTTGACACACAAAAGTGTTTAAGTTTGAAAGGTCCCATTTATCCATTTTTTTTTCATTGTTTGTGCTTTTAATGTAAGGTTTAAGAATCTACCACCTACCATCAAGTCTTGAAAATGTTTTCCAACTTTTGCCTAGAAGCTTTATTGTTCTAGCATTTATATTTAGGCCTTTGATCCATTATGAGTTAATTTTTGTATAAAGTGTGAGATAGGCGTCTTCTTTCTCTCTTTTGGCTATGTATATCCAGTTCTCCCAGCAGCATTTGTTGAATAGATTGTTCTAACCTAGCTGGGTTGGTTAGACAGGCTAGTCAAAAATCATTTGACCATAGATGTGAGGATTTGTTTCTGAATCATCAATTTGGTTCCACTGGTCTATGTGTCCATTTTTATGCCAGTTCCATGCTGTTTTTACCACTCTAGCTAGGTATTATGATTGAAAGTGTGGAAGTGAAAGTCTGCCAACTTCATTTTTCCTTTTTAAGATGTTTCTGGCTATTCAGGACCCCTTACCCTTCCAAATAAACTTGATAATTGTGCTTTCCATTTATTTAAAAAATGCTGGTGGAATTTTTATCAGGATTGCATTGAATCTCTATATCAATTTGGTTAGAATTGACATCTTAATGATATTTAGTCTTCCAATCCATGAGCATGGAATGTTCTTCCAATTATTTAGGTCTTTTTATATTTCTTTTAGCAATACATTGTAATTTTCTGGATACAATTCCTTTACATGCTTGGTTAAGTCTATTCCTAAATATTTGATTCTTTTAGTTGCTATTGTAAATGGATTATTTTTCCTAACTTTATCCTCAGATTGTGCATTACTAGTTTATAGAAACTCTACTAATTTTTGGATATTGATATTCTATCCTGACACTCTATTGAAATTGTTTATTAGTTCTAGCAGCTTTGTTGTAGGTTTTTCAGGACTTTTTGTATAAGACCATATCATCTGCAGAGCTAAATTTTTACTTCTTCCTTTCCAATGTGGATTCTTGTTATTTCTTTTTCTTTCCTGATTTCTCTAGCTAGAACCTCTAGCACAATATTGAACAACAGTGGTGACAGTGAGCATTCATATCTTGTCTCTGATCTCAATGGAAACACTTTCAGTCTTTCACCATTGAGTACAATTTAGCTGTAAGTTTTTCATATATGGCTTTTATAAGGTTTAGAAAGTTCCCTTCATTTCCAATCTTTTGTAGTAATTTTATCAAGAAAGAATGCTGTATTTTTGTCAAATGCATTTTCTGTGTCAATTGATAGGATTGTGTGATTTTTCTTCTTTAACTTATTAATGTGGTGTATTACACTAATTGATTTTCTTGTATTGAACCACCCTTGCACATCTGATATAGAACCCAATTGATCATGATGAATAATTCTTTTAATGTTTTGTTGGATTCAATTAGCAAGTATTTTGTTGAGGGTTTTTGCATCCATGTTCATTAGGGAAATGGGCCTATAATTTTCTTTTTTCATAATATTTTTACCTGGCTTTGGTAATAGAGTGATATTGGCTTCATAGAATAGGTTGGGTAGGATTCTTTCTTGTTTAATTTTTTGGAATAGTTTGATTAAGATTAGTATTAATTTTTCTTTGAATGCTTGGTAGAACTCACCTGTGAAGCCATCTGGCCCTGGGCTTTTCATTTTGAGGAGTTGTTTGATGACTGTTTCAATGTCTTTACTGATTGGTTTATTGAGGTTTTCTATTTCTTTTAGGGTCAGTGTAGATTGTTCATACATCCCTAGGAATTTTTCCATTTCATCTATATTGTGTACTTTATTGGCATACAGTTGTTCATAGTATCCTGTCATGATCCTTTTTATTTCTTTGGGGTCAATAGTAATGTCCCCATTTTCATTTTATTTTGTTTATTTAAGTCTTCTCTTAATTTTTCTTTATCAATCTAGTTAAGGGTTTCTTGGTTTTGTTAATCTTCTCAAAGAGCCAACTTTTTTGATTTGCTAATTCTCTCTATTGTTTTCTTGTATTAATTTCATTTATTTCTGCTCTGGTCTTTGCTATTTCATATCCTCTATTTGCTTTGGGAGTAGTTTGCTGTTCTTTTTTATTTCTTCCAGCTGTGTACTTAGGTCATTGATTTTAGCCCTTTCTTCTTTTTTAATGTAAGCATTTAAGGTTATAAATTTCCCTCTTGTTACTACCTTCACTGCATCCCATAGGTTCTGATATGTTGTGTTTTCCTTTTCATTTGCCTCAAGATATTTATTGACCTGTCTCACAATTTCTTTTCAACCCACTATTATTTATGTGTGTGTTGTTTAATCTCCATACATTTGTGAATTTTCCCTTTTTCTGCCTTTTGCTGTTTTCTAACTGTATTCCATTATGATCAGAGAAAGTGCTTTGTATAATTTTGATCTTGTTGAATTAATTGAGATCACTTTGTGACCCAACATATGGTCTATACTGGAGAAAGATGCATGAGCACTTGAGAAGAATGTATATCCTGCTGTGTATTAGTCAGCTAAAAGGGTGCTAATGCAAAATACCAGAAATTGGTTGGTCTTTATAAAGGGTATTTATTTGGGGTAGAAGTCCACAGTTAGCAGGACATAAAATGTAAGTTTCTTCCCTCACCAAAGTCCATTGCCATGTGTTGGAGCAAGACAGCTGCCAACATTTGCCAGGGTTCAGGTTTCTTGGGTTCCTCTCTTCCTGGGGCTTGCCTCTCTCTGGGCTCAGGCTTGCTTTGTGCCACAAGGCCAGCTGTAGACTCTCAGGCAAATGGCTTGCTTCTCTTCCCTGGGCCTTCTCTCTTTCCTCATGACCAAGCTCCTCTGTACACTGCTTCCTGGGGCTCCAGCTCAAGACTCTGCATCACAACTCCAACTCAAAAATGCTACAATTTTGTCCTTTGCCATGCCTTTTATCTTGGATTCCCCACCCACCAAGGGGTGGGGCTCAACACCTTACTGATGTGGCCCAATCAAAGCCCCAATTATAACTTAATCATGCCCAGATGAACAGGTCAGTTTACAAGCATAATCCAATATCTATTTTTGGAATTCATAACTTCATCAAACTGCCAAACTGCTACATGCTGTTTGGCATGCAATGATCTGTATATGTCTATTAGGTTCAGTCCATTTATCATATTATTCATGCTCTTTGTTTCTTTATTGACCCTCTGTCCAAATGTTCTATCCAATGCTGTGAGTGTTATATTGAAGTTTCCAACTATTATGGTAGTGATATCTATTTCTCCCTTCAATTTTGCCAGTGTTTACCTCATGTATCTTCGTTAGATTGTCTACATTTATTATTGTTATTTCTTTCTGGTGAATTGCCACTTTTATTAATAGATAATGCCCTTCCTTGTCTCTAATAACAGTTTTGCTTTTAAAGTCGTTTTCATCTGATATAAGTAGAGCTACTCCAGCTTTTTTTGGGGGGGGTCGGGGGCAGGGTTACTGTGTGCATGGAATATCTTTTTCCAGCTTTTCACTTTCAATCTATTGGTATCCTTGGGTCTAAGGTGAATCTCTTGTAGACAGCATATAGATGACTCATATTTTCTTATCCATTCACCAGTCTGTGTCTTTTAATTGGGGAGTTTAATCCATTAAAATTCAATATTATTACTGTAAAGGCAATTCTTATTTCACCCATTTTGGCCTTTGGGTTTTATCTGTCATATTTTATTTTCACCACTCTTTTTGCTCTTTTAGTTAGTTTCACTGATATAATTTTCATTTCTATTCTCTCTTTCAAGCTTCTCTCTCCTGTCTTTCCTTTTCAGGCTGTAGCACTCCCTTTACTATTTCCTGGTCTCTTGGTTACAAACTCTTTCAGTTTCTGTTTAACTGTAAATATTCTAAATTCACCCTCATATTTGAAAGACAATCTTGCTAGATATAAGATTCTTGCCTGGCAATTTTTCTCTTGCAGTATATTAAATATATCATGCCAATGACTTCTTGCTTCCATGGTTTCTGATGAGAAATCAGCCCTTAATCTTATTGGGTAGCTCTTATATATTATACATCACTTTTCTCTTGCTGGTCTCAGAATTCTCTCTTTGTCCTTGGCATTTGACATTCTGATTAGTATGTGTCTTAGAATTGGTCTATTCAGGTTTATTTGGATAGGAGTACATTTTGCTTCTTGGACACAAATATCTATGGCCTTCATTGGGTTGGGAAAGTTTCTACCATTATTTCATTCAATATTCCTTCTGCCCCCTTTCCCCTCTTTTCTCCTTCCTGGACATCCATGACACACATTTGCATATCTCTTGACATTGTTTAGTTCGCTAAGACCCTGTTCAATTTTTTCATAATTATCATCATCTGTTCCTTTGTATGTTCACTTTCAGAAGCCATGTCTTCAAGCTTACTGATCCTTTCTTCTGCCTCATCAAATCTGCTGTTATATTCCTCAAGTGCATTTTTTATTTCACTTATTGTGCCTTTCATTCTCATAATATCTGCTATTTTTCTATGTATGCTTTCACCTTCTTCTTTGTGCTTAATATCTTCAGTATCTTCTTAATAACCTTAATCTCTTTAGCCATCTCATTGATTTTATTAAGATTTGTTTGAACATCTATGATTAGTTGTATCAACCCCTTCATGTCACCGGAGGCTTATCTTGTTCCTTCAACTGGGCCATACTTCCTGTTTCTTTGTATGGATTGTAATTTTTTTCTTGGCATCTACCTTACTAGATGTATTTATTCTGGGCACAGTTTCTTTCTTTAAGGCTTTCTTCCCCTTTCTCCCTTGCTGGTTGGGTATTAGGAGCCAAGGATGTAGTTTGTACTGTAAGTTGTGGAAGCTAAGATGCCTCCATTGCCCCAGGAACTGATGAAGATTCTCCCACCTTTCTCCTCTGCCAGGGGTATGGAAAAAGCTGAAGCTGTGTGTAATAATTCAAGTCATGCAGGCCAAGACTGCCTGTAGTTGCCCATAGAGACTGATGAAGCTTCATGTACCTTTATCCCCAGCCTGTGGCAGGAAAGTACCTGCAGGTGTGGGCAATAATCTGTGCCATGTGGGTCCAAAATGACCACAGTTGCCCAGGTAGACTAATGGAGCAGCACTCTCCTTCATCCCCTGTTAGGGGAAGGGATGGACACTCTGGAGTGCCCAACACTCTAATCCATGTGGGTCACATATGCCTGTACTTCCCCTGAGAGCCCGAAGGAGTACTGTCTCTTCTGCCCTTTAAAGGGTGAGGGTGGAACTAAAGGCATCCAACAGTTCAGTCCATGTAGGCAAAAAGTGCCTACCACTTCCCAGAGACTGAGGAAACACCTGCCCTCTCTTATCCCATTGGGGGATGGGGGTAGATCTACAGGCAACCAACAGTTCAGTCCCTGTAGGCCAAAAGTAGCTGCCATTGCCTTGAGTAGCTGTGAAAACACCAGTTCTTTCCTATTCTATTAGGGAGTGGGGGTGGATCCACAGGTGCCCAACAGTTCAGTCTGTACAGGCTGAAATTGCCTTCCATCGCCTGGAAAAGCTATGGAAACACATCTCCCTTCCTATTTTACTTGGGATTGGGGAAGGAGCTACAGGTATCCAACTATTCATTCTGTATGAACCAAAAGCACAGGCAGTAAACCACAGAGGCTGGAGAAACACCAATCCCCTCTTGTCCTATCAGGGGTGGGTTTGGAGTCACAGGTGCCCAACAGTCGAGCTTGTGCAAGTCAAAAGTGCCTGCAGTTGCCCAAATAGGCTGAGAAAACATGAGCCCCCTTCTATCCTATGGGGGCAGGGCAGGGGTGGAGATGTAATTGAAGGCCTTGAACAAACCAGTTCATGGAGCTAAAAGCATCTGCAATTGCCCCCTCCTATCCTCTGGGGGTTGGAGGGTGGCAATGGAATCTAAGGAACTCAACAAACCACTTTCTGCAGACAAAAAGTGCCTGCAATTGCCAAGAGAGGCCCAGGAAGCACAAATCATCTCCTATCCTATTGGGGTGAGGGCATGGAGCCCCAGGTGTCAGACTATTCAGTCTGTGCCAGCCAAAAGTGCTTGCAGTTACCCAGAGAGGCTGGTACAGGTCCTGCCAACTTCCTCCCTCCTGGAGATGGGACTGGAGCCTAGGCTGGGGCTGCAGTCCAATATGGGTGGAAAAAAGCATGTCCCTACTGGCACTGTGAATTTCAATCAGCCCTGTATCCCCTCCTGTCGGTGAGGAGTTAAAATGGCAGCTACCAGCCTCTTTCCGACTAGCACAGCTTCAAACTTTAGCTGTTCTTAGAATTATACTTTAGCCAACTGAATTTACTAATCAGTAGCTGAAGTCATTGGCCAACCAGTGTATTCCTCACCCATTTTTGGGAAATGGAGATGCTTCACGGAATAGCTTCAGAGGTGTTTTTTACCACCAGTGGAGGATGAGCACTGGCTTTTGTGGTGAAGCCTGCAGTTTCCCGAAGAAGTTGGTGCAGGTCCCCCAACTTTCTCCATGCTAGAGTTGGAGCTGGGGGTTAGGCTAGAGCTGCAATCTTATCTGGGTAGAAAGAAGCCAGTCCCTACCTGCACTGTGATTTTCAATCAGCCCTGCTTCCCCTCATCCTGGTGGTGGAGTTAAAATTGTGGCTGCTGGCCTCTCTCCAACTTGGACATGTACAAACTTTATCTGATCTTAGGATTATATTTTAGCCAGCTGAATTTACTAATCAGGAGTTGAAGTCAGTGGCCAACTGTCTGTTCCTCCCCCGTTTTTGGGAAATGGAGCTTCCAACTCCAGCCACAGAATAGTTTCCAAGGCTACTTCTGCTGCCAGTGGAGGATGGACACTGGCTTCCATGTCATGGAGTGTTCTACTCATGCAACTTCACTGTAGATGGGCAGTCTCCTTTCATTCTTTCAAGGATGTTGCAGGATGCTCATCTGGTCTCCTGTGCCCCCCAAACAGGTGCTTTAGATAGCTCTGTGTGATTACTAACTGCCCTGTAGGATGAACTGACTCTGGAGCTCCTTACTCAGCTGCCATCTCACCCCTCCTCCTAATCAAGTGATTTTGGATAAGGCTGTCAAGTCCACTCAGGTGGAGAAGAACAGTCTATTCAACATATGGTGCTGGGAGAACTGGATATCCATATCCATATCCAAAAGAAAGAAAGAAGACCCCTATTTCACACCTTATACAAAAATTAACTCAAAATGGATCAAAGACCTAAATATAAAACCAAGAACCATAAAACTAGAGGTAAATGTAGGGAAACATCTTCAAGACCTGGTGGTAGGTGGTGGTTTCTTAATCTTTATACCTAATGCATGAGCAATGAAAGAAAAAAATGGGTAAATGGGACCTCCTCAAACTTAAACAGTTTTGTGCTTCAAAGGACTTTGTCCAGAAGGTAAAAAGGCAGCCCATTCAATGGGAGAAAATATTTGGAAACCACATAACTGATTAGGGTTTGATTACCATGCTATATAAAAAGAATATACAACTCAACAATAAAAGCACAAGCAATCCAATTTAAAAAGGGGCAAAGGGCTTAAACAGATATTTCTGCACAGAGGAAATACAAATGGTGTAAAAGCACTTGAAAAAATGTTCACTATCACTAGCTATTAGGGAAATGCAAATCAAAATGACAATGAGGTATCTCACACCTCACAGAACGGTTAGTATTATAAAAAACAAAAACAGAAAACAAGTGCTGGAGAGGATTTGGAGATATAGGAACACTCCTCCACTGTTGGTGGGAAAGTAGAATTGTGCAGCCTCTGTGGAAGACAGTTTGACAGTTCCTGAGGAAGCTAAATATAGAACTGCTTTATGATTTGTCAATCCATCTACTAGGAGTATATCTAGAAGAACTGAAAACAGTGATACAAACAGACATTTGTACACCGATTTTCATAGCGACATTATTCACAATTGCCAATTGGGAGCAACCTAAATATCCATCAACTGATGAATGGATAAACAAAATATGGTATATACATATGATGGAATACTACGCTTCTGTAAGAAGAAATGAAATTGGGACACATGATAATATGGATGAACCTTGAGGACATTATGTTGAGTGAAATAAGCCAGACACAAAAGGACAAATATTATATGGTCTCTCTAACATGAACTAAATATGAAGAAGAAACACATAGAGTCTAAACGAAGACTGTAGGTCACTAGGAGATAGGATGAGGGTTGAGAAGGAGTACTGATGCTTAATGTATGTAGAATGTTTAGCTTCACTTTAAAAGTTTGGAAATTGGTAGAGTTCATTGTAACTCATTGTAGTGAATATGGGATTGTGGCTGATTGGGGAAGATTAGGGATGTAAATGTCAATTAGAAGAAAGCTAAAAAATATTCTAGGGAGGAATAATATAGTGAATCTTGAAGTGGATGAGAATTTTGGTTAATAGTATAAATACAAGAATGTTCTATGAACTAGAACAAATGTGTGTCACTATTGCAAGGTGGTAAGAATATGGTGATGTATGGGGAAAATGCAAGTAATGTAACTTATGGACTATAGTTAATGGCAATATTGTAATATTAATGCATCAATGTCAAAGAAGGTGCTATATCAATGCTAAGTTTCAATAATAGGGAAGTAGGGGATTTTTCCTTTTGGACTAAGTAAAATGTTCAAAAATTTACTGAGGTTATGACTGCACAACTCTGTGATGAAAGTGAGAGTCACTGAGTATATACTTTGGTTAGAGTTTGCAAGGCATGAGACTATATAATACAGTGAATTATGTGGTAGAAGATGGACTGTGGTTAACAGTACAAATATAAGTGCATTCTCTCATGAACTATAACAAACATACAATACTAATGGTGTTAATAATAAGGGGTGTATGGGAAAAATATACTAAATGTAATCTATGGACCACAGTTAGTTGTAATAGCCTGATGATGTTCTTTCATAATCTGTAACAACTATTCTACAACAATGTAAGATGTTGGTGGAGGGGTGATGTATGGGAATTCTGCATATTATGCATGATTGTTTTGTAAGCTCACAACTTCTCTAATAAAAAATATATTAAAAATGAAAAAAAAAATCCAAGATCATAATTTTTATGTAAATTTTCTCTACTGGCATTTTTCCATAAAGGCTTTTTAATTAATTGTACCATGGACATAGATCACTCAAACCCAATAGTAGCTTTTCCTAGGGACATTTAACATGTCTAAATTCTGCTTTAGTATAGATATGATTTAATATTTGGCTTTTAAAATCAGGTGCTCTTGTAGAAAATTCTGATTGAGGTCCTAAAAAGGAAAGCAGGACTCATTTTCAATAGAAGATACATTTTAAAAGCTGTTACATGAAAATTAATAGGGTTATGATTCATCTCTATAATTTTTTATCTAATCAACAATTGGCTGATATCCACAAATTATAAGCATACTTTCATATTTCTCTTATAAAATTATGGTTTCTTTATCCTTCTTAGTACTATTCAGTAGAAAAATAGAAAAATCAACAATAAAAATGAAATGCATTTGGAAACATAATTGCTCATTTGGATAGATTCAATACACAGACACATTTTAATGGGCTATGTCTATGATGATAGCATGTGGTATACTCTGGCCTCTGTTGCACAGACTAGTTCCTATCCAGTCTTGTTAAAGTGTTGTTCTGTGGGTTGAGGGTAACCAAGCAGCAAGGCAGAGGCTCTGAAATGAAGTGGAACTCCCAGGGAGACCCATGGGAGCATAGACGGTCTTAACCAGGAAGATTGTTGTGCCTGCCAAAGTTATGGCCGAGCTCAGTCTGAAAAATAAACATGAATAAACATCAAATTAGTATCAAAAAATACAAAATAGAAACTAACATATTTGAGTGTTTACTATGTGTCAATATGAAACAGCCTGGTTCCAAAGATGAGGAAGTTCAAATGCATCTTTGAAAGTGATTATCCAAAATCATGCAGCAAGAAAATGGCAGAGCAGAAACTTGGGCCCACCAACTTTGCATTTCTAGACCCAGGCCATTTATTCTCTCCACACTGGCTCTCAACTAGTGGCTCTAGAATAAGCAAGTTTCCATTTGGACCATGTGGTAGTTTGTGAAAAACAGATATGTAGCTGGGGAAGTTTTAAAAAAAACTAGGTCAATTTGGTTGGCTATAGGATTTCAAAATCACTTAGCCAAAACTGAGGTCAACATAGTTCCCCCAATCTTCTTCCTCCTCCTGTTTTCTTTTTTCCCTGAGAAATACTTACAGTTACCTTATTTTACAAACAAGAACTATGAAGTCACACCTGATTCTTCCCTCTCCTGTATCACCCATTATATACATCATCATCGTATATTTCAGTGCCCTTAAATAAATCTCAACCCTGGGCATGTATCATGATCACCACTTAACTACATAATTTAAGAAATTCATCATTGCATCTGGATTACTACAATAGTATCCCAGATATCCCTCCCTAACTTGTGTCCTTCCCATGCTCAATCCATCCCCAGCCAATTCTTCACCTTATGAATCAGGATGATTTTTAATGCTAATCTTATCATACAACTTCCCGGTTTACAAATCCTCTGGATTCCTCTCAGGCAAAAGTTCAAACAGTATAGTGTATAGCAAAGAAGAAATTTTATCTCACATTCTCTGGTATAGGAAGATAGCAAATCCATTGGTTAAGGAGAGGAGATGATCATTCAGATTTTGACATGCTTAATTTGAGGTGTTTAAGCATTATCTGGTTAGAGCTGTACCACTTACTGGCTTTTGAACATACATATTCTCACTGGCGTTTTCTCTCAAACAAGAAAGAAACCAGGCCAATTTATTAACAGGAAGATACCAGAAACATTGCATCATTCTTCACAGGAGTATTTATTTGCATTACAATTTAGAGAAAATATGAATTCATACCTATAAATTAATATCAAAATTTAGAACCTCAATAACAATGGAATTGATTTTGAAAGACATTTTTAAAGAGTGGGTCTTGGTCCTTCATATAATCCTACTTGTGTTTTTCATTTATGAGGTAAGATACACTGGTTTCAGAGAAACAGCTGGAAAATTCAGTGTGGCTGAAATATGCAAATTAGCAGAGTGCTTGCTGGAGGGTAAGTCAGAGCAATGCCATTGAAGTAGCTTGTATATGCATATCTCATTGGTGACATCTTAAACTCTGCTAATCAATTCCTATTTGAAATAAATTCATTTGGTTGTATCTCAAAAGACTAGATTCACAGAACCGTGACTAAGATATTTCATAGATGCTATCCAAGGACTTAAAAACACAAAACAACAGGAAATCTTCTAAATCCATAAAGCTAACCTGGAGAAAAGTTTAAGCAAAATCCAAAAGCTTCTGAATACCTCTTTCAGTCTGCAAATTTTGATAAACAATGTCATAACTTTGTCCACCTATTTCTAGAGATATGATTCATTGTAATGATCCTGATGTTAAACAGGATTTATAAGAGGTACTAATTCCTACCCCAGAAAATAACGTTTCTCAGAATGTTATTCCCAGTTGAACATTCCTCTCTAAATATTTAAGAAGCAGAGCATCTCTGTCTAGGAAAAAATGTAAGAAAAATATCTGACCAGATAACAGAATTCTAGGATTTCTATTTAGAAGGAAGCACCACTGAATTTGGTTCACAATTATGCACACATCTCCTAAAGGCTACCTATGATATTTTTACCTCAGATTGTTTCTCTCCTAAATCATCGATAATAGAGGCCCCCAGGCATTGTGTAGTAAACCCTGAAGCTCACTGCTCTAAGAGGCATCATTTTCATGGTTCAGTTAACAAGAGAAGTTAAACTCACGCCGTTATTTGACTTGCTTAAAATGCACCCTTTTTGTGTTTTAAGCTCTCCTATCCCACATATTTGCAATTATTTTGCCCTCAGCATTCTCCTTTAAAGTGTCCTCCTCTGTCTATTTCTCCTTTTGTTCCTTATGACATTTTTTACTCCATAGCTCCTAGCTATCCCTCAACCACAAAGGTAGTTGAAGCAGCATCCAAAAATACCAGCTCCCAGGAGCTGTTAGTTCTGTGTTGAGTATAAAACGGGACTCAAGCCTGGGTAATAACTGAATTCATGAATCTCAATTCCCAGATGACATTAATAGCAGCATAGAGCAGGAAGCAGAGTTATGTTAATTTCTGCAGGTAATGCGTGAAAGCAGATAGGGAAAGCTCGAAAGGTCAACATCTGCTGTCATGCAGGAGTGCCGCAAAATGTGATTGGCCAGTAAATGTCAACAGCATGTTCTAAAATCTACATGCCACCCTTTCAATTTAATCTTAGCCTGCAGCCCAGCTAACAATCATGCAGCATGTTTCAAAAGCCCTTGAGTTCTAAAATGGAATTGTATGATTGCATTCCCATGGCAATAAGACACCTGTAAATTACAAACTTGTCATTTAATCAGCATAAATGTAAGAAGTTCGTGCAACCACTGAAAATTTCTTTCCTATCTATTTTGGGGGAAGGCTGAAGACCTCTTAATGATTATATACCATAAAGGACTGTGGGTCTAACCGTTGCCATGGTATTATGTACTTCTTTTCTTTTAAAGAAGTGAATGGAATGTAGAGCAGATAATGAATCTAATTGATTGTCCTCTGCTCCACAGAGATATATTTTATATTCTCTCTTTTGTGCTTTTCCTCCTTTTCACTCCAGGTTGGATTCACAGGTATACATTTATTCAATGAAAAGAATGGCTTTCATAACAGAGCAATCCCCACCCCCCACCACCCCTGCCCCGGGCCACCATGAAAAAGGAATAAATATAAAATGGTTTGCTTTGAAAAATGTCTATTAATATAAAAAATGTACCTATAAAGAGTATAGAGAAAAAATTTACATCCGCAAAATGACAGATACAAAGTGTCAGATTAAATCAGTGAGGATAAAGACAATAGGTATTTGTCAAAAATTTTTGTACAGTTTTCAAAATCATAGTGTCTGGGGTATGCATAAAAATTTCTCTTTAATTAAATGTGGACTGATTTAGTGAATCTCAAACTTTCTAGATAGTCAGATTTAATTAAGCGTCAGCATACTTGCTCAGTAACTGGGTTTTAAAATTATCATAAATTTTTTAAATATGTGTTTGCCAACAAAGCAACCATTCATACAACAATCTATAAAATTAAATATAATTGACTTGTATTTTCCACAGAATTTTCAAATTAACCAAAAATAGAACTTTTTAAGAGGTGTTTTAGCTTTGATAATTATTTTGGACAGAATTGCAAATACTTGGGTTCAGAGTAGGCAGTCTATCCCATACATAATATTTATAGTGTAAATAGACTTGAGGTAGCAGAAAAGTGGTCCTGATAAATTCTATAGAATGGTTTCTGGCATAAAAATTCATAAAAGAATGAACTTAACTCATTTTAGAGACTCATTCAGAGCAATATAGTAAGGACCCTGGCTAGAACCCAGATTTTCTGACTCCTCATTCAGTGCTCTTTCTAATACTCAGAGGAGAGGTGATGTTTTTACATATCTCAAAACAAAAACAAATAAATAAATAATCAATAAGACAGATTTTTCTTTCTCTGTAATGGAGATTGATACAAGTATACATCCCCTGAAATGCTGCTAATTATCTCAAAGTTACATGATAGATGCATAAATATTGTGCTCATATGTAGCATGTTAAGTTTTGTGTTAGGATTTACAAAGTTTTTATTTTAAAAAACAATATTTCAGGAAGGGAAAGATGGACCACACAATTGAAAATATTGAATTATCTCATAATTACTCTTAAATTTTATTGACAACTTAAACTCTGCCTAACTGTGAACATGTAAAATGTCATTTCCTTTGCTTCAGTGATGATATGCTATTAAAGGTATTTCTCTGGTTAAAGATGTCCACCCTTTTCCTGCTCAAACACTTCTTAAGAACTTAGAGTCCTGAGCACACCTTTTCACTTTCTACCATGAACTAGTCTGGAAGGTATTCAGTAATGAAAAGAAAGCTATTAATACAAGTCTGTAGGTGGGAAACTGGCTCCCTAATGTTAGCAATAGGCTGCTGGGCAAAGTGGGCCACACTTACTCAACTTACCAATTAGAGTTTCACCACCCCTCCATGGCCATGTAACAGGGAGATGCTTCCATGCTTAAATCAATGGTAGTGGTTGTTGTGCAGATACTCCATATAGTTTAATGGATCCATGTAAATACTATGGCACTTTACAGAGACCTTAATATTGAAGCCAAACATGGAACATAAAGTGAATAGGACCAATGACCATTATGCAATGGCATCATCAAAATGTTGTCTAAGAAGAGCTAGATACAGCCCTACCATTCACTCTGGCAAACCACTTTGACTTTGGTTTTCAGCACGAGCTCAGTGATTCAGGGGAGAAAGGATAAGTCCAACACTGGAAATAAATTTCTGAAAAAATTAAAAGAAGGCCTTTTTGAACCCATAATCAAGCAGCAATTGTTACAGAAGTCCTGTGCTCGTTCAGTGTTTTGGGGAGGTCACCAGTGATGACACTATATCTCAGCAGCTACATCTGAGTTTCCACCTTGGGAGCAAGGTCTTACGTTCAATACAATTTCCTCCAAAATGGAATCTTTTGTAAAATATTATAAATTAGACACCAAGACTTAGATTTATGTCCTCACCTAAGATTTAACCTCAGTGCACCTCCAAACGGACAGCCTCCTTGAAACAGAGAGCAGGCAGCATGGAAAATCATATCATTCTAAGAGTTTTTGATCAGCATGCTGCTTTCCATTTTCCACATTGTGTTTACTGCATGGAGAACTTACCATGTGGATTTTACAGACTGAATTGGCAAATATAAACTTTGAATGGTTCTAGATAAAGCACACTGACATGCCCTATCACTCTTCCATTAGTCAATTTTTAGTCCAAAAAGATACTCAGGCACATGACTATCATTATTCTCTTTTTTGCAAAGTAAAGTGAAAAGAAGTATAAATACTTCTTTTGAATTTGTGACTTCTAAAAGAGTTCTGAGTAATTTCCTTTTAAAAAATTATGGAAGTCAGTTCATTATTGTAATTGCTAGATATATCCTTCATTTGTTCTTCTCATGAAGCCAAATACTTACTAAACTAGATCTGAAATATTTTAAACTACTTCATATATCACACATTGTCAATTCTTTCCTACATGATTGTGATTCTTCAGTTTGTATCATTACCTCTTTGTTTCAATCCCATATTACAGAACCCATAAGAAATCTGTCTCTAGATATCTTCCCAGGAACTTCATGCTCCCCATATGTAAAATGAAATTAAGTACATATTATCTCCTCTTTATTTGTTGTTTCACTTGTATTGGCTTAACATAAGGCAGGAAACTGGAGTCACCTCTGTTAGGCCATATCCCAAATATGAATGGCAGCCAATATTGAAATTAGAAAGCCTTTTGTAACCTATACCCTTTTCTCCATCCTCTAGCTAGAGATCAGCCTATATTATGGTACAGAGACTAAATACAGAGAGATTAAGTAGCAGGCTTTTGCAATAATCCCTGAAAAAGAGGAAAAATTAACCACTGGAACACAAGTATTTCTGGGGTATAAAAATCCTTACCATATTGCTGAAACAGTATCAGAAGTGCATGGAAACATCAAAAGGATTCTGTATGCAGAGAATGAATATAGAACAAAAACAAAAAAAAATAGTAGCATCAATAAGTGACATAGACTATAAGTTTATTATGTAATCATGCAAGAGTACTTTAAAGTGAAGCCAGAAATAACCATATTCGGGTAACCAAATGCAAACGGAATGCAAGAAGATAGGATCTCACAGATTATGGTCACCAGAAACTTGTTCAAAGTCCTTGAGTATTTTAAAGCTAAAAACCAAGATTCAGAACTGTCATTACAACCTCAATAACTGATGACCACCATCTCATGGCTAGACATCCTGGCATTTATGGCAAGTACTATATGAAAATTTAAGTTAAAGGAGTTTGTTGTTGTTTCTCTAACTTTATTCTTTAACACCCACATTATTTGTTTATCTCCCACTTATTCTTCTTCTTCTGAAACTCACCTGAACTATATCTTTCAAAATAGCTCTTTGCTCCTTTCCTTTCTCTTGCCCCCATTGCCCTAATATTGTTTCTTATGTTCTTTTGTGATCTGTCAGTGTTACACTGTAGTTTGGAAGTCTGCCATAATAGAGGATAAAGGATGAATCTTTACCCATACAATGTATAATATTCCCATTTTATTGATGGTTTTTGTATTAGGTTCATGTAATATGCAGGAGGAGAACATATTTTGAAAGAAGTCTTTTTGAGAGCTCATACATGTATATATTGTTGGCTCTTTTATTAACATACTTTCTGAAGAGTAGCAAGTGGGAGTTAAGGTCAGACATATCTAAACATGGACAATGAGATTAGGCTATTCAGCCAGAGAGTTGAGCTACTATTTCCACCTCATTTTAAAAAGATCTTGAAATTTAAGGAGACTAGTGCTAGTTGAACAATTCATAACAAATGTATTTATTTGTAACTGCTTTATATAAAATTACCCCATAGAATAATGACACCAGCATCAAAGTTGAGATGAAAGAAAAGATCTGGGTAAATTTCCTGTATTTTAAATATAGCATTTTAAAGGCTCAAAAAAAAATGATTAAAATCCATAATTTTCACTCTTTGACCTCTTTATTTAGAATATTGTAAAGCCATCCATTTTTCTATATTTCCTTTGTCAGCCTATTATATATTTTAATTTCATTTTCACCAAATACAATAGTCAATTTTTTATAAAATAAATTGTGATATTGTAGAATTTTATCAAGTCAAATTTGCCTCTCTCACACAAACACACGCATGCACACATGCTCACACACTCGCCTAATATGAAAAAGCAATAATCCCACATTAAAATACCAAAGTGCCACAAGCTACATTTTTTTAATCTACTACAGTTTAGAGACATTTCAAGAATCCTGTCTCCGTTCCTCATCCAGTAGGGAAGATTGAATGGGTCCCCTAACTATACTGATGATAAGAAGGCAAAGATAAACCCGAGAAGTCATTCTTGCCTTTAGGGATTCACCTGGTAAATTGCTGCTTAAAGAGTGCTGTCAATAAGTTAACTTCTTTACTGTCAGGAGCAATTCTCCACTGGCAGGGAGATGGACAAGATGACTTAATAGATCTTTTTTCATCTCAAGATTCAAAGTTTTTTTTCAAGGAATTGTGACTGGAGAACAGAAACAGTGTAGGGCCTGTCCGTAAATTTTTAACTTAAAACAACTTGTATCTTCGCCTTTTCTTCCTTTAGTGAATTGGTTTAAATTCTCTAAAAATGATCTTCTTTTACTCACATATTATAAAACTGTAATTATTTTTTAAAATAATGGCAATGGTTAAGAGATATTCCAGGACTTAATATTATGAGATTTAGATTTCCTCTCATAATCTTGTTGTTTTCTAGTGCCCATATTACTTACCTTAGATGGAGGACTTCACCCATTTCTATAGCATATGGCCAGGAGATAGATCTAGTGAAATGTTTCATAATGCAGGATTTAGAACCAGACTTGGTTTGTAAATCTGACTCCTCCATCTATCAGTTGTGTGATCTTGATCAAGTAATACCAACTTCTTTCTGCCTCAGTTTACTCACCTGTAAAATGGGGATAATAGCATCACCTGTTTATGGGGCTGTTGTGAGGATTAAATGAGTATTTTATAAATGTAAAGCATTAAGAAGAGTACCTGAATTAGTAATCTAAAATTTTAAATAAATAAATAAATAAATAAATAGTACCTGGCACACAGGTAAGTACTCTGTGTTTTCTACTGTTGCTGTTATCATTATTATGATGATTATTATGTTTTTTATTAAATGTCTCACTCTTAAGAATGTGAAATTATTTTCTAACTACATATATGAAAAAAATCAGTTTCACAAACCATTCTACATTACCCATATTTAGATGAGTAATTGAGTAGTTTTTGTATTATCCTTTGTAAATCGGAAGGGTGATGAAAAAATCCGAAACTTTTAAATCATAGAAGAATTTCTAATTTAAACAATGATGCTTCCTTGCATATGTGAGGGAAATGATATGTCTGTGATACCATTGTTGGCCCTATTTCATGGGACTTCTCAAACAATGTGGAGTTACTAGAGACATCACTGTAGTGTATATGAGAACAAACAAGATACAACTGGTTGTAAAATCACTATATTTTAAGTTGCTTTTATTACATACACTTGTAACAACTTTCAATTTAGTGGACTATCAGAACTGAAACTTTACTTCCTCCCTTAGGTCTTCCTCACTTGCTCTAGTAGGAATGTGACTTGCATTGAATTCTCAGAGCTTCCTAAATCCCCAGATGCATAAGGATTTATAGTACCATCTTGTTGTTTAAGGACTGAGATATCATTCACTAGACTGTGAACCACAAATGAATAGTTACTATGTTTCCATCATCATTGTAATCCTCAGCACCTAGCACTGCTTGGCATAGAGTAGGCTCCAAATAAATGTTTGTTGAATGAATGCATGAATGAATGAATGAATCTTCAATACAAAATTTGTTTTTAAATCTCTTTCCCCAGTATGATGATGGCATGGTCCTCTGTCTGTACATCTTTTATTATAAAGACAAAAAAAGTGAAATGGTATCATATGACTTAGTAAATATGAATTTTTGTTATAGAACTGGAGCTTGCCTTTCAGCTTCTTCAAATGTCAAAAATCCAATATACAGTCATAGTTTTAGTACTTAACTCTGGAAATAATTTCTGCTGCTGCCGTATAATTTCATGTTGTAAAATCTTTTATCAACACAATTGAATCAGAGATCTTGATACATATAGACAAAGTCAAATTATTATTAAATGTATTTATGGTGAATAAAATATTTCAAATGCATAATTTATATTTTTACTGAATTTCCTATATTAATAAGGATCATCAGTTTACTATAGTCTATAATTTTTCATTTATTTATGAAAGCTAAACCTATAAGAATGATTATTTTTGTTCTAGTACCTCTTTCCCTTTACTCTCAAACATTCCAGTAAGAGTTCTTTGAAGGTACAGATAATTAGCATATATTTCTACATTCTGTTGTCTTTGAGAAGGAAGCAAAATTTAAAATAAGGATTTGGATGAAGACGCTGAGGTTGGAGATCTCTACAAAAAGAATTATTCTCAAACCAGGTATTTCAGGGAAAAAAAAATGCTTGAGAACAATCTTCCTATCTTTGCCCCCAGGAAATAAAGCTATGATCTCAGTCACTTAATCTAATAACTTCTCATTCCTTCCATAGCTTCATCTTACAGGTGTTCTGGTTTTACTCATTTTCATTCTTTTTACTGACTCTTTTTTAGCCTCTGATTCCCTATTGATATCTATTGAAAAGTGCACAACAGCAATTTTATCATTATACTTTTCTATAATACTGCTTGTCTCATTTCCTCTCATTGATTCAAATATACGCACCAGGTCAATCGAGCAAAGTCAGTTTAATTCTTGCCTTGACTTGGTTGCCTTCCTTTTTCATCAAGCAGCTGCAATTAGAAAACACAATACCTCGATCCCTTTTTAGGTATAATTATATGAGTAATTCTTATGAAGTTCTGCTTATTATGGATTCCTTTCAACTTTTCATCCTTTCCCCCATTCTCCCTGCATCCTACTTTACTCCCCCCAAAGTTAACCACAACAGAAGTGGGACATCTGCTCACACAAACATTTAGATTGCTAATGATTCTTTTTAACATCTGTTACAGTGCTCTTGAACAGTTGTTGTTTCTTTAAGGAGGCTCAAGGGACAAGACCTATGTCACCTTAATAGTGGGTACTTTTTGAAATAGTAAGCCCTATGCCTATGGGAGCCATCCAAAAGTGCTATCGTGTAGATACATAAACTTAATGCTTCCGGTATTACATTTCTTCTTTGGCCACTGCAGGATTTCTGACTAGGTACATTGCATCTAGTAATTGCAATACTTAAAAGAGGGTTGTTGTTTTTTTTTTTTTTGGTCCTCTCATTCCATTGTTCATTACAGTTGCACTTTTAAAAAAGGAGAACTATTAAGCACAAAACCTATCTCATGTATTCTATTGAATTTGATGAGAGCTTTTTATCAAAAACATTCAAATGGGCTTTGATACCAACAACTCAATCTGTATGATAATTCACAAAAAGAAGATGAATTAAGAATATGGGCTGAGAACAATTTTTTTTAAATTTTCTCTTCAGAAAATGTATGTGTATTTATTATCAGATACTTTGCATAAGAAAAAATAAAAAAATCATTTCTTTTTGATGTGTCTTCCAACGGTGTCCAGGAAATACTCTCTCCTGTTTTTTTGCTGCAAATAAAATATGTTTCTCAAACGTTCAAACTACAGGGGCCTAAAATTACTGGTGAGACAAGGTATGGTTGACATAAAAATTAGACTGCTGGTGATTCAACAGAGTGGTAAAGAATTTGAAAGGAATTTTAGGAACCAGGCTTGGACAGAAGAAAACTTGTATCTGAAGCGGGGCCTAAAATATTTTTAATTGTGTTTTGCTAATTTATTTTTCATTTAATTTTAGATAAAGCCAAATCTAATATCTAAGAAACTTGTCAATTGACATAGAAATATTGCTTATTCTTTTCCACATACAAATTAGCTATATGGATGTATAGCTAGCTAGCTAGTTCGTATATGGCTAGCTTTCTCATGCTCTGCGCACAGTCTTTCTGTTTCCCATTGTCTTACATCTGCAAAAAAGCCCTATTGCAGCCTCTGCTGGATGAATCAATTATGATACTGGGGAAAAATAACCTAATGTCTTGATAGGAATTTATATAACTATGAAGGATATCTTCTATTTACATAGCAAACCAAAACACTATGATCAATGTTGTAAAATGGAGGTTAATTTTCCTTTCACCTTTTGAGGTAAATATTGTGTTTTTTGCTTATCAACTTGGGAAAAGTCAAGTTAAAAAACAAAAAAACAATTGAACAAATAAAATCAACACCCCATGTTCTTCCACTTTTGCCTTTTCAGTTAGCTACAATTAGGTTGGGTATAGGTGCTCTGGTATTTGAGACATTTTGCTAAGGAGTCCTAAGACTAAATAATCTGTAGTTTGGTAAACCAATGAAATGACAGCTAAGCTGGTTACAAGTTTTCTTGGGGGTATATAATGCAATTTTATGTCAAGGCATGGAATTTAAGAGCTAAAATTTTTTGTTCATTCTTCCTTCCTAAATGTTGCTTAATAAATGAAAATATATTATTTGATTAATGTCATTAAATCAGAAAAAATATTGTGGCAGATAACAGATGTTAATTTGGCGTAAAGTAAATAAATAATACCATTTAAACAATGTATGCACTCATTTAAAAACTAGGATTATAGGAGGATATTTAGTACAAATCAAAATATGACAACCAGTTTTCTTTTGTGACTAATTCTAGATTCAAGATCTCCTGACTCCTAGATTATGTTTTCAAATACATTAAAATAGTGCAATTGAGTTTTGATTTATTTATATAAAATGAGATTCTTCTGTGAAAAATTTAAATACTTGGGTATTTTCTTATTTTACTAGATTAAATTTAAGATAATATAAAAATTTAAAATAAATATAAATCTTATTGTGCACCCTTTCCTCCAAGCAACCTTTCACTTCCCACATACTTCAATACAAGATGATTCTGGTTCCTATCCAATGAGGTATTTCAGATAAAATACAGGAAACTTCAGAACAATCCAAAAGAACTGGGTTCTACCTCATAGCACATTAGTCAATAAGACTTCAAAAAGTGATTTTATTTCATGGTTTCCAAGGCTTTTATTCTTTCTTTTTTATTTTACATTTTAACATCTCTGTCATTTAGATGCACCTTAAAATCAATTATTAATCATAGTTTAAAGGATATTTTCCTTCTTAGTGATACACAAAATTATGATACAGCTAATCATTAATGATGTCTTACAGACAATAACTATGGCAAGTAGTTTTTGGAAAATTTTCCTTTTTAAGTAATAGCTAATTTTGATGCTCTTTACCTTTCCTGAGTTACCTAGAATCAAGCCCAACCACATATTGAAATTTTAAAGCTGATTATTTTCTCCTTTATTTCACTATCAGCCAATTCTCCCAATGATATGCTTAGGACATAAGACAGAGACCCTGAAGAGCAGACGGAATAGATCATATCTGCTTGATTGTGAGACCACAGTACTCAATGATTTGTGGAACATTAACCACGAAATACTCTAGCTGATTTTTGTAGTGCAATTTCCAAAATCACCTAGTATATTCTTAGTCGGTATTTCATTTTGATTGAGTGAATGGATTTTTTCCATATATCTTAAACTTTTAAAATATGCATAGTCAGAAAAACTTTCTTTATGTATAAATTTAATATTCTGTCTGACTTGAGACAGCAAAATTTATGCTTAAGACCTTTGTGTTGTTTTATTTGCACTTCTGCACATCCATCCAGCAAAGCATCAATTCCAAGGCCTTAGGCACTACCTTGTCTTTCTTGCTATCAATGGTGGTAAAAAGAACTGAAAAAAAAAAAGTGATGTAAGTGATGTAGTCCTGGTGTGCTGTATATTCAGAACTCAATGGCATAAAAAGACCTGACTGTATAAATCTTTCCAGAGAGTCTAATATCAGCAGCAATGACTAGAGCACCATCCATTAGTTCACTCTATTCATAAGCAAGAGGAGGCAAATAATTGAAATTGGCAAGTCAACTTATGCCTTTTCTCAGCATTGATGTCTTTTTATTCATGGGACATGGCAGCCCTTTCCATTTAGCACCACTCAGGATCCCTTGGGTATGTGTGTCACTGTCATCTTGGTGAATCTCAACTGCCTTGAGATGTCTTGTCTTGCTAGTCTAAGTGTCAGGTACTCTATCCCAAAGGGCATATCTGTGTATTAGTGTGTGGTTACAACCTCAACATAAACACTTGCACACATATTGTCAAATTTCATCCAATATTTCAAAATGAGTTTAATAAATACACACGACATGAAACATATCTAGGAGAGTTTTTTAAACATGCAAGAAACAAGAAAAATATAACTGTGTATTGTGGCCCTGTATGGTGTTTATTCTGGAATAAGCAATATTTAAAAACTCACTTTATTCTTCCAACTTCTTAGAGAGATCAAGGCAATTACATATTTTTCTTGGACTATTTAATTCACTCTTTCTATTCACGTGGCTGCCTTCATTACTATGCAGTTATAAATAATAGGAAAAATTTATGGAAGGAGGACTTCTTCAAAATATTCATTAGAAAAGAGAATTAGTAACATTCCTCATCACCTACATAATTTTCAAAGTGTCTTTGTAGAATTTATATTCAAGTGGTTTATTTAGTATCCCTAAAATATAGTTTGAAAGAGGTACTATGGTTGGCATATAAAGGCATAAATAAATTGACATTAAACCACATTCTTTATCTATATTTATTATATTTGAACCTTGAATTTTTGTGAAAAGGCATTCTGATTCTCAATATATTCCTATTAGCAACAAGAAATAACCAATGCTATCTCATTCAAGTTTAAAGTAATCCTGTATTTTGTCTTTGTTCACACTTGTTGGGAAAAAAGCAAAGGCCAATTCTCAAGGCAATCAAACGTTTTACTCCCACCTTGTGGCAGTGTGGCTGCATGGCTAGTTTCCCAAAAAGAAGAACTTGGAATTTTGGTTGAATATGACATATTTCCATGTTTTCTTAAACACTCATGAAAATAACATTTATTAGGAATTGCTGTGTGATTCACCAAATGCAAGTATTTGTGGCAAGACCTCTTGGCAGCATACAAACAAGCAAAGAGTGATACAAATAGTGCTACAGAATAAATATTTTTCCTTTCTAAAGCCTGGACTAGAATTTGAAGAAGTTTTTACAGACTTCCCTTTTTGACCAGTTACACTGATAGGCTTTGCACATTAAAATTCAAAATGTTTTTATATATCAAAATTATTTCACAAGCCTAGATTAGAATGTCAACAAAAGCACACCTTTTCATCTGTTTTTTTTTTTAGCATTAAAAACATAAAAGCAGGGATTCTAGTCAACTACGTTGTGGTATAAGAATCTCCAGGGTGCTGTTTTCCCACAGAAACTTTGAACAACTAGAATAAACTGACAAACCCATCTTCCTCAAAATGCCAGAAAACATTTAAAGGGTTCTAATAACTGAATGAGTGCAAAACCAAGAAAAGCCAGCTTTAAAAACTGCGGAGCACTTGCTGGCTCTTCCCAACCCCTCCCCAGATCAATTTAGAGCTCATTGTGGGTCCCAGATCTTGTTCTGGAGGGAGCAGAGTAACTCCCATGCAAATCTGGGGTGCCCGTATGTTGGTGCCAATCTATTAAGTCTAAACCTGAAATATTGAACCCAGAAACTCATCTCTGACTCATCCTACTGTAAGGAATTTTCTGTAAAGGCAGAGGAAGGTTGCAGCCAGCTAAAGCAGAGTAAGAACCAATTAAGTAAAATGGCCTGGGACAGAGGATTTCCTGCCTTAGTTCACACCATATAGCACCCTGGAGGGGGGAGAAAGCTATTACTTGGGAGGTAAAGGGGTTATTCAAATTCTTGTAAACTGAGGCATTCCTAAGGCCAATGGGCAAACAAAAGCCCAGGACAAGATGTAGGCTCAGAACAGATGTAGAAGACCTTCCGCTTTTCATTTGCTTTGGACTGATCTTCTTGATAAAGGGCTAAACTCTGAAGGAGAGCACCAGTCAAAGAAGAGCAAATTTGCAAAGATTATGAAAGATATTTTTTCATTGGTTGACTTGTTTCTGCTATCTCCTGGCACTCTGGAAATCTCTGACATATCATTTCAGGATACAAACTAAAGGAACAGACAGCTCAGGGACTAAATCACAGAGTTAACTCTTTAAAATATTAAAATGTACAGAGTGCAAAAATGATTACAAGCCAAACAAACAAATTGGAAATATGGCCACCCAAAGGAACAAGATAAATTCCTGAAACCATCAATGATACAAAACAGACTTTAGATACACTGGACAAAGAATGTGAAAAAACAAATGATAATCAATATGCTCAAGGAGATAAAGGAAAGCAGGACTATCAGGAAAAAGAGATCAGGGAAAAAATGAATGAATAATAGGAGAATCTCAATAAAGAGACAGAAATTTAGAAAGGAACCTAACAAAACTACTAGAGTCAAAGACCACAACAATTGGAATGAAAAATCCCCTAGATTGTTCTACTGCAGATTAAAGCAGGCAGAAAAAATAATCAGTGAACAGCAAGACAAGACAATTGCAATGATTCAGGCTGAGGAACAGAAAGAAAAAAGAATGGAAAAAGTGAACAGAACTAAGAGACCTGAAGAATACTATCAAGCATACCAATATATGTGTTATGAGAGTCCTGGAAGGATAAGAAACAGAGAAAGGAGGAAGAAGCAATATTTAAAGAAGTCATGGCAGAAAACTTCCCAAATTTAACCAAAGTCATGAATACACACATTCAATAATCTCAACAAATCCTAAAGAGGAAAATTTCAAAGAGAAATGTGCCCAGACACATAGTTAACTATTGAATGCCAAGGACAAGGAAAGAGTTCTGAAAGCTGCAATAGATAAACAATGTATTATGTACAAGGGAGTCCCAATAAGATTAAATGCCAACTGCTCATCAAAAAGTATGAAGGCAAGAATGCAGTGGGATGAAATATTTAAAGAGCTAAAAGAAAACAATTGCCAACCAAGAATTTTATACCTGACAAGACTGTCTTTCAAAATGATAGATTAAGACATTTCCAGATAAACAAAAGCTGAGGGAGTTCATCACTACTACATCTGCCCTATGCAATGCTAAAGGGAGTTCTTCAGACAAGAAGGAAAGGACAAATACCAGATAGTGGATCAAAGCAACATGGTTTTAGTTTACTTACCTACTCAAGCAAATATCATGCAATGTAAACTTAAACAAAAAGAATGTATTATCTCACAGTTTGAGGCTAGGAAAAAGACCAAATGAAGATGTCATAATTTGGGTGATGCTTTCTTCCCAAAGACTGACATTCTGCAGCTGGCTGCTGGTGATCCTTGATCCTGGGCTCCTCTCTCACAGGGTAATGCACATGGTGTCCTCTAGTGTCCTGTTTTTTCTCTTCCAGTTTCCACTGCCTTTCAGCTTCCTGCTTCCTGTGGCTTCTCCCTCTGAATTTCATATCACTTAAAAAGGACTCCAGTAATAGGATTAAGACTTATCTGATTGAATTGGGCCAAAATGTAACTGAAATAACCACATCATAAGGTTCTACTTACAATGGATTATATATACCACAGGAATGGATTAAGTTTAAGAACATGTTTTTCTGCCTTAGCAGAAAACACCACAAGCACAAAGAAATAGATTTCTGGGATAGGTAACCACAAGTATCATTATACATGTCAGTGCCATTTTATTCTAATTTTTGTACGTAACTCCACTTTTTACTTATTACAGGTTCTAAAATGCAAACACATAGAAAGTAGTGATAATTCTATGATACTGGACATACAATGTATAAAAGTACTCTTTGTCACAAGTATAAAAATTGGTGAGGGGATAAAGGGATATGTATTAGTCAGCCAAAGAGGTGCTGATGCAAAGTACCAGAAATCTGTTGACTTTTATAAAGGGTATTTATTTGGAGTAGAAGCCTACAAGTTACCAGGCCATAAAGCATAAATTACTTCCCTCACCAAAGTCTCTTGCCACATGTTGGAGCAAGATGCCTGCTGACATCTGCAAGGGTTCAACCTCCCTCTTCCTCTGAAGGCTCTGTGGTTCAAGCTTCTTCCAATATCAGCTATAGGCTGGAATAAGTCTCATCTCTCTGCCAGGGCTTCTTTCTCTCCAGGCTCAGCTGCTCAAGGCTCTGGTCTCTGCAGCTGCAAATTATTAGGCAAATGGCTTGTCTCTCTTCCCACGGCCTCTGCTGTGTCTAATGTAGCCTTCTCTGCTTCTCTGTGTGTTTTCTTCCCAGACTCCAGGATCAAAACTCTTACTTCCCTTCTCTGCAGTGCGGTTTCTCTGAGTTCCCACCCACCAAGGGGGCGGGGTCTCAATGTCCTACTGACATGGCTTAATCAAAGCCTTAATCATTATTTAATTAAGTAAAAATGAACCTCCAAATCCAATATAATCTAATATTCCTGGAGGAACAAGCCAGTTTACAAACATAATCCAATATCTATTTTTGGAATTCATAAACAATATCAAACTGCTACAGTATATAAGAACAGTGCAATTGAATTTTAGTTGGTACATGTATTAGTCAGCCAAAGGGGTGCTGATGCAAAATACCAGAAATTGGTTGGTTTTTATAAAGGGCATATATTTGGGGTGAAGCTTACAGTTACCAGGCCATAAAGCATAAGTTACCAAAGCCTATTGCCACATGTTGGAGCAAGATGGCTGCTGATGTCTGCAAGAGTTCAGGCTTCCTGGATTCCTCTCTTCCTGGGGCTCATTTCTCTATGGGCTCAGCTGCTCTGCTCCCTCCCATGGGTTTACTTCCTAGGCTCCAGCTCAAAACTCCAACCTCCCTTCTCTGTGGTGCATTTTCTCTGTGAGTCCTCACCCACCAAAGGAATGGGGACTCAATGTCCTACTGACATGGCCCAATCAAAGCCTTAATCAACATTTAATCAGGTAAAAGTGAAACCTCTGAATCCAATCCAATCTAACCTGCAAACAGGTCAGTTTACATACATAATCCAATATCTATTTTTGGAATTCATAAATAATACCAAACTACTGCAGCACCAAATCAAGCCTGATGGTTATAGATTTAGGGTGTTAAATTTAAATCCCATGGTAAGCATAAAGAAACTATACCCAAAACATGTACAGAAATTAATGAAAATAGACTCAAAATGGTATGATAAAAATAAATAAACATGAAAGTAGGCATCAATGGAAGAAGTGAGGGACAATAAAAGGTACAAGACACAAAAATACCAAAGAGCAAAATGGCAGAAGAAAGTCTGATATTATAAGTAGTTACTTTAAATGTAAATGGATTAAACTCTCCCATCAAAAGTCAGACATTGGCAGATGGATAAAAAAGCATGACCCAACTACAAGCTATTTATGACTCACCTTAAAGTCAAAGGCACAAGGAGGTTGAAAGTGAAAGGATGGAATAAATATATCATTCAATTATTAACCAAAAGATAGCTGGGGTAACCATAAAAATATCAGATAAAATAGATTTAAGTCAAAAAATGCCATACTGATAAAGGGGTCAATTCAACAAGAAATCATGACAAATATAAATATATATGCACCTAACAGCAGAGCCCCAAAATTTATGAAGGAAATATAGAGAGATTTTGGAGGGACACTAGACAGTTGTACATTAATAGTAGGAATCTTCAATACATTCTTACAATAATTAATAAAACATCTAAACAAAGACTCAGTAAGGAACTAGAACACTTGAATGATACCATAAACCAACTAGACTTAAGAAGAATATATAGAACACTTCACCCAACAGCAGCAGAATATGCATTCTACCTTAGTGCATGTGGATCATTAGGATAGCCCATATGCTAGACCACAAAAAAAGTCTTAGTAAACTTAAAAGTAAATGGAATGTAGCTAGAAATCAATAACAGAGGGATTCTGAAAAATATTAAATATGTGTAAATTAAAGCAACGTTCTTGTAAACAACCATTGGGTCAAAGAAGAAATCACAAGGGAATTTAAAAAAAAATATTTTGAGCCAAATGAAAATTTAAACACAATATATCAAAACTTAAGGGATGCAACAAAGGCTTTGGTGAAGGGGAAAGTTATAGCTTTAAATGTTTACATTTAAAAAAGAAGAAAGATCTCAAATCAGGAACCAAACCTCCAACTGGAGGATCGAGAAAAAGAAAAGCATACTAAACCTAAACAAGCAAAAGGAAGGAAATAACAAAGATTACAATGGACATAACTGAAATAGAGAATTAAAAATCAATAGTATAAATACAGGAATGCTCTTCTACTACAAGGTGTTAAGAATGTGGTAATACATGGGAAAAACATAACTAATATAATTTATGGACTATAGTTAACAACAAAATCCTAATGTTTTTGTATCAAAAGTAAAGTTGGTACTACATTAATTCTAAAGTTAAAAAAAAAGAATATGGGGTTAGGTTTTGTGAGATATGAAAACCATTAAGTATTTTTTTTCTTCATGTTTTTTCATTAATATGGAGACCTTGACTGTGTCATTTAACTAATCTGTGTTCATCTGTGTATATTTCTGAACACTAGAGGAACAACTGAGTTAACAGTTGGAATTACATGAGATGAAATTTCCTGAAAAAGAATTTTTTGGAAGAATGTTTTCATAACTGGCTGAGCTCCTTTTATCTTTTTTTTTATTTTTGTGAATTTGAATAAAGTTTTTAATCAAAAAATCAATAGAGAGAATCAGCATAACCAAAAGTTGGTTCTTTGAAAATATCGATAAATTCAACAAAGCTTTAGCTAGACTAATAAAAAAGAGACCACAGATAATTAATACCAGAAATAAAAGGGGGACATTACTACCAACCCCACAGAAATTAAAGAAAAAAAAAGCCTGGATGAAATGGACAGATTACTAGAAACACACAAATTACCTACACTGCACAAAGAAGATATAGAATAGCTCAACAGACTAATAAAAAGTAGAGATTGAGTCAGTAATCAAAACCTAGCAACAAAGAAAAGTCCAGGACCAGATTCTTCCAAGAAGAATTAATGCTTCTCCTGCTCAAACTTTTCCAAAAAAAATTGAAGAGGAAGGAACACTACCTAACACATTCAGTGAGGCCAACAATACACTAATATGAAAGTCAGATAAAGATACCATAAATAAAGTACAGACCAATATCTCTTATGAATATAGATGCAAAAACCCTTACAAATATCCTAGCAAATAGAATTCAACAGCATATTAAGAGAATTATACACAATGATCAAGTGGGATTTATCACAGGTGTGCAATGGTGATTCAACAGAAGAAAATAAAATTATGTAATACAAGCCATAATAGATCAAAGGGGAAAAAACACATGATTATCTCAACTGCTTCATTTGACAAAATCCAACATGCGTTCTTGATAAAAACACTTAGAGGGATATTTACTCACCATCATTAAGGACATATATAAAAGCCCACATCATACTCAATGGTGAGAATGTAAGTTTTCCCTCATTAGTACAATGCCACAGTAATCAAAACAGCATGATACATGCACAAGAACAGACATAAAGAACAATGGAATAGGATTGAGTATTCAGAAATAAACCCTCATATCTATGGCCAATTGCCTTTTGACAGTGGTGCCAAGTCCATTTAATGGGGTAATAATCTTTATAACAAATACTGCTGGGAAAACCAGATATCCACATGAAAAAAATGAAGGTTTATCCCTACCTCAAATAATATACAAAAATTAATTCAAGGGGGAGGGCAAGATGGCAGCTGAGTAAGGAGCTACACGAGTCAGCTCATCCTACAGGGCAGATAGTAATCACCGAGAGCTATCTAAAGCACATGTTTGGGGTCTCCAGGAGACCAGAAGAGCACCATGCAACATCCTTGAAAGAATGGAAGGAAGAAACTGACCATCCGCAGTGAGGTTGCATGAGTAGAATACACCATGCCACAGAGGCTGGTGCCCATATTCCACTGGTAGCACAAGCTGCTTAAGGAGCAATACCATGGGTAGAGTTGGAAGTTCCATTTCCAAAAAAAATGGGGGAGAAAGAGATGACTGGCCACCGAATTCAGCTACTGATTAGTAAACTTGGCTGGCTAAAGTATAACCCTAAGAAGAGCTAAAGTTTGAACCTGTCCAAATCAGAAAGAGGCCAGTAGCAGCCATTTTAACTCAGCTTCCACCAAGAGGGGAAGCAAGGATGATTGAAAATCACAGTGACACTAAGGACTGGCTTCTTTCCACCTAGATCAGATTGCAGCCCTAGCCTAGGCTCCAGTCCCACCTCTGGCAGGGAGGAAGCTGATGGGACCTATACCAGTCTCTCCAGGTAACTGCAGGGGCTTTCAGCTGTCACAGATTGAATAATCAGACACCTGGGTCTTCAGGCATCCCCAGGCCTTGATAGGATAGAAAAGGAGCTGTGTTTCCTAGACTTCTCTGGGCAAATGTAGGCACTTTCAGCTCACATGAACTGGTTGGTTGGGCACCTTCAATTCCTTCTTCCCCATCCCCACCCCCATACGATAGGAGGGACCTGGTGTTTCCTCAGCCCATCTGGGAAATTCAGGTGCTTTTCACCTCCACAAACTTGACTGCTGAGTGCCTGTGGCCCTACCCTCACCCTCAATAGGACAAGAGGGGAGTGGTATTTTCCCAGACTTTCTGGGTAACTGCAGGTGCTTTTAGCCCATCTGTACTGAATAGTTGGACACCTGTACCACCATCCCTGCCCCCAAGTAGGACAGGAGGGGAGATGTGTTTCCTCAGCCTTTCTGGGCAATGGCAGGCACTTTCAGCCTGCACAGACTGAACTGTTGGGTGCCTGTGGATCCACCCCACCCCACCCCCAATAGGATAAGAGGGTGCTGGTGTTTCCTCAGACTCTATGGGCAATGGCAAGTACTTTCAGGCCTACATGACTTTTGAGTTCCTGTGGCTCTTCCCCCATTCCCTAATAGGATAAGAGGGAGCTGGTGTATTGTCAGCCTCTTTGGGAAATTGCAGGCACTTTTGGCCTACACAGACTGAACTGATTAACACTTTTGGTTCCATCCCCACCCTGTAAGGGAATAAGGGACAGTACTCCCTCAGCCTCTCAGGGCAACTGCAGGTGTATGCAGCCCACATGGATTACATTGCTGGGCACTGTAGAGGGTCCATCCCCTCCCCTGGCAGGAAAGGAGGGGGCCCATGCTACCTGGCAACTGCAGTCACTTTGGACCCTTATGGCATAGAATGTTGCCCACACCTGCAGCTCCATTCCTACCCCAGGCAGGGGAGGAAGGGATGTGAAACTTCATTAGTCTCTCTGGGCAACTCTAGAGAGTCTTGGCCCATATAACTTGGGTTATTACACAATACTTCAGCTCTGTCTCTATCCCTGGCAGAGAAGAAAGGCGGGGGAAGCTTCATCAGCCCCTGGGGCAATGTGGGCAGCTTTAGCCTCCAGAGCTTACAGTACCAACTACATCCTCATCACCTACTACACAACCAGTAAGGGAAAAAGGGCAAGAAAGCCCTGAAAGAAAGAAAGAAACTGTGCCCAGAATAAATACATCTAGTAAGCCTGATGCCAGGACACAAACAAAAAATTACAATCCATACCAAGACACAGAAAGATATGGCCCATTCAAAGGAAAAAGATAAGGCCCCAGATGACATTAAGGAGTCGAGACAACTAATCATAGATGTTCAAACAAATCTCCTTAATAAATTCAATGAGATGGCTAAAGAGATTAAGGATACTGAGAAGACACTGGGTGATAACAAAGCATACATAGAAAAATAGCAGATCTTATGGGAATGAAAGGCACAATAAATGAAATTAAAAATACACTGGAAGCAAATAACAATAGATTTGAGGAGGCAGAAGCAAGGATCGGTGAGCTTGAAGACATGGCTTCCAAAATGAACATACAAAGGAACAGATGAAGAAATGAATAGAAAAAAATGAACAGGGCCTCAGGGAACTAAATGACAGCAAGAGACTTGCAAACATAGATGTCATGGGTGTCCTAGAAGGAGAAGAGATGGGAAAAGGAGGAGAAGGAATATTTAAAGAAATAATGGTAGACAATTTCCCAACCCTAATGAAGTACATAGGTATCTGTTTCCAAAAAGCACAACCTATTCCCATCTGAATAAATCTGAATAAACCAACCCCGAAACACATACTAATCAGAATAGCAAAATGCCAAAGACAAAGAAAGAATTCTGAGAAAAGTCATGCAAAACATATAAGGGATACCCAATAAGATTAAGTGCTGATTTCTCATCAGAAACTAGGGAGGCAAGAAGGCGTGGTATGATATGTTCAAGATACTTCAAGAGAAAAACTGCATGCCAAGAATGTTAAATCTGGCAAGACAGTTTTTCAAAATGATGGTGAGTTTAGAATATTCACAGATAAATAGAAACTGAGAGAGTTTGTAACTGAGAGACTGGCTTTCCAGGAAATATAAAAGGGAATGCTACAGTTTGTAGGAAGACAGGAGAGTGAGGCTTGGAAGAGAGTCTAGAAATGAAGATTATATCAGTAAAATTAACTAAAAGTGTAAAAACAGTGATGAAAGCAAAATATGACAGATAAACTCCAAGAGTTAAAATGGATGAAATGAGAACTGCTTTTACAGTGATAACACTGAAATTTAATGTATTAAATTCCCCAATCAAAAGACACAGACTGGGGGAATGGATAAGAAAATATGAGTCATCTATATGTTATCTACAAGACACTCAGCCTTTGAACACGGATACCAATAGATTGAAAGTGAAAGGCTGGAAAGTTATTCCACTAATGCAATAACCAAAAAGAAAACTGGAGTAGAACTATTTATATCAGAAGAAATAGACTTTGAAAGCAAAACTGTTATTAGAGACAAGGACTTTATATATTAATAGAAGTGGCAATTCACCAGGAAGAAATAGCATTCATAAATGTATATGCACCTAACCAAAATGCCTCAAGATACATGAGGCAAACACTGGCAAAACTGAAGGGAGAAATAGATATCTCTACAATAACAGTTTGAGACTTCAATATGCCATTCTCAGCATTGGATAGAATATCTGGGCAAAGGATCAATAAAGAAACAGGGAGCTTGAAAAATATGAAAAATGGACTAAACCTAATAGACATATACAGAACTTTTCATCCCAAAATAGCAAGATATACATTCTTCTAAACTGCTCATGGATCCTTCTGCAGGATAGACCACATGTTGGGTTACAAAGAGATCTCAATAAATTTAACAAGATCCAAATTGTACAAAACATTTCTCAAATCATAATGAAACAAAGTTGAAAATCAACAAGAGGTAGAGAAAGGAAAAATTCACCAATATGTGGAGATTAAACAACACAGTCTTAAATAATCAGTTGTTCAAAGAAGAATCAATAAATATCTTGAGAATAAAAAAAAAATGAGAACACAACATATCAGAACCTAGTGTATGCAGCAAGACAGTGCTGAGAGGGAACAGCAAAGCAAGGAGAAGGAATGAAATAACAAAGATCAGAGCAGAAATAAATTAAATTGAGAACAAAAAAGCAATATAGAGAATGAACAAAACCAAAAGCTTTTTCTCCAAGAAGACTAACAAAATCCAGAAACCTTTAGATAGACTGTCAAAGAAAAAAAGAGAAAAGATGCAAATAAAATAAAAATGAAAATGAGAACATTACTAATAATCCCAAAGAAATAAAAGAGATCATAAAAAGATACTTTAAACAACTGTATGCCAACAAACCAGACAATTAGATGAAATGGAAAAATTCCTAGGAATTTATGAACAACCTACATTGACCCTAGAAGAAATCGAAGACCTCAACAAACCAATCACAAGTAAAGACACTGAAACAGTCATCAAACAACTACTCCAAATTAAAAGCCCAGGACCAAATGATTTCACAGGTGAGTTCTACTAAGCATTCAAAGAAAATTTAATATCAATCTTACTCAAGCTCTTCCAAAAAATTGAATAAGAAGGAATGCTACCAAACTTATTCTATGAAGCCAATATCACCCTAATACCAAAGCCAGGTAGAGAGAATGCAAAAAAAGAAAATTACAGGCCCATTTCCCAAACGAATAGGGATGCAAAAACCCTTTTAAAAAATGCCAATGAAATCCAACAACACATTAAAAGAATTATTCATCATGATCAAGTGGGTTCTATGTCAGGCATGCAAGAGTGATTCAAAACAAGAAAATCAATCAGCATAATACATCACATTAATAAATCAAAGAAGAAAAATCACATGACCTTATTGACTGATGCAGAAAAGGCATTTGACAAAATACAGCATCATTTCTTGATAAAATTACTACCAAAGATAGAGGTTGAAGGAAACTTTCTCAACATGATAAAGGCCACATATGAAAAACCCACAGGTAACATTGTAGTCAATGTTGAAAGACTGAAAGCTTTCCCATTGAGATCAGGGACAAGATAAGAATGCCCACATTCACCACTGTTATTCAATATAGTGCTAGAGGTTCTAACTAGAGCAATCAGGCAAGAAAAAGAAATAAAAGGCACCTAAATCAGAAAGGAAGAAGTAAAACTTTCACTATTTGCAGAAGATATGATCCTATGCTTGGAAAGTCCCCAAAAAATCTACAACAAAGCTGCTAGAGCTAATAAATGATTCCAGTAGAGTGTCAAAATACAAGATCAATAAGCAAAACAACAAACAAACAAAAAAACACTGGTGTTTCTATACACTAGTAATGCACAATCTGACAAGGAAGTCAGGAAAAAATTTCCATTTACAAAAGCAACTAAAAGAATCAAATATTTAGGAACAACCTTAACCAAGGATGTAAAGCAATTGTATTCAGAAAACTATAATGCATTGCTAATAGAATAAAGAAAGACCTAAAAAATTTGGAAGACCTTTCCATGATCATAGAATAGAAGGCTAAATATCGTTAAGATGTCAATTCTACCCAAAATAAATACAGAGTAAATGCAATCTTAGTAAAAATTCCACAAGCATTTTTTAAATAAATAGAAATAACAATTATCAGATTTATTTGGAAGGTTAAGGTGCCCTAAACAGCCAAAACATCTTAAAAAGGAAAAGTAGAGTTAGAGAACTCTCACTTCTGGACTTTAAATTATATTAGTTAGCTACAGTGGTAAAAATAGCATGGTACTGGCATGAAAATAGACACATAGACCAATGGAACTGAACTGATGATTCAGGTACAGACCCTCACATCTATGGTCAAGTGATTTTTGACAAGCCAGTCAAACTTACCCAGCTGGGTAGGAATAGTCTATTCAACAAACGATTCTGGAAGAACTGGATATACATAACCAAAAGACAGAAAGAGGACCCCTATCTCACACCTTATACAAAAAATAACTCAAAATGGATCAAAGACCAAAATGTAAATCTAGAACCATAAATTGCCTAGAAGAAAATGTAGGATAACATCTTCCAGACCTGGTGGTAGGTGATGCATTCTTAAACCTTACCCCAAAAGCATGAGCAATGAAAAAAAAAAAACATGGATAACTGGGATTGCCTCAAACTTAAATACTTTTGTGATTCAAAGGACTTTGTCAAGAAGGTGAAAAAGAAGCCCATTCAATGGGAGAAAATATTTGGAAACCACATATCCAAAAAGGATTTGATTTCCATTCTATATAAAGAGATCATACAACTCAACAATAAAAGAGCAAGCAATCCAATTTAAAAAAGAGCAAGACTCAAATAGACATTTCTCCAGAGAGGAAATATAAATGGCCAAAAAGCATATGAAAAAAAAATTTCAATATCACTAGCTATTAGGGAAACGCAAATCAAAATGACAACAAGATATCATCTCACACTGCATAGAATGGCCAATAAAAAAAAAACAACAACAGAAAACAGTAAGTGCTGGAGAGGATATGGAGAAATAGGAACACACCTTTACTGTTGGTGGGATTGTAAAATGGTGCAGCCTCTGTGGAAGACAGTTTGGTGGTTCCTCAGGTAGCTAAATATAGAACTGCCTTATGATCCAGCAATTCCTCTACTAGGAATATATCCAGAAGAACTGAAAACTTTGACAAGAACAGACGTCTGTGTACCGATGTTGATAGTGACTCTATTCACAATTACCAAGAGATGCAAGCAACCTAAGTGTCCATCAACCAATGAATGGATATGTACATACAATGGAACACTATGCTACAGAAAGAAGAAATGAAATTGGGACACATTTGATAACATGGATGAATCTTGAAGATGATATGCTAAGTAAAATAAGCCAGACATAGAAGGATAAATATTGCATGGTCTCACTAATATGAACTAAGTACAAAGAATAAATGCATGGATTTAAAACCTAGAGTATAGGTTATTAGGAGATAAGAGTAGGGCTGTGAAGGAGTACTGATACTTAATGTATGTAGAAGTTTTAATTAACTTGACTGTAAATGTGTGGAAATGCATAGATATAATGGTAATGCGTTATAGTGAGTAGCACCTGGGTTATAAATGGGATTGTGGCTGAAAAGGGTAGTCTAGGGATGTAAATGTCATTTGAAAGAAAAGTAGAGAATAGTCTAGGGATTGAGTAACACAGTGAACCCCAGGGGTGGATGAGAATTGTGGTTAATAGTACAAATGCAGGAATGTCCTTCTGTGAACTAGAAAGGATGCATCTCACTATAGTAGGATGGTGGGAATGTGGAGAAGCATGGGAAAAATGCAATTAATGTAACCTGTGGACTATAGTTAAAAGCAATACTGTAATATTCTAGCATCAATGCCAAAGATGTACTGTGTTAATAATAGAGGAGTATGGAAAAAATATGCCAAATGTACACTATAGACCAGAGTTAGTGGTAATAGTCCGATGATATTGTCTCATAATCTGTAACAAATGTTCCACAGTGGTGTGGTGTGTTGGTGAAGAGTTGTTGTTGGGAATTCTACACATATACAAGATTGTTTGTAAGTTTACAACTTCTGCAATAAAATATATTAAAAATAAATGGAAAAAATGATATATACATTTAAAAAATTAACTGAAAATGGATCAAAGTCCTAAATATTAGAACCAAAACTATAAAACACCCGGAAGGAAACACAGAGAATTATCTTTAGTACCTTGTGTTATGCAATTGTTTTTCAGACTTTAAACAAAAGAAAAAAATAGATAAATGAGACATTATCAAATTTAAATTTTTTGCATATCCAATGAGTTCATCATGAAAGTCAAAAGCTAACTTACAGAAATGTTGAAACTATTTGGAAACTGACTATGCGATAAGGGTTTAATATCCAGAATATATAAAGAAATACTATAATTCGACAACCAAAAATGTAAACAACCCAGTTTAAAAATGGGCAAAAGTCATGAAAAGATATTTTCCCAAAAACATATACAAATGATCAAAAAGTACATGAAAAATTGTTCAACATCATTTCAACATCATTAGCCATTTGTGAAATGTAAATCAAAACCCCAGTGAGATACCATGTCATACCCACTAGAAGGCTACTTTTAATAAAAGAGAAAATTACAAGTATTGGACAGATGTGAAGAAATAGGAACACTTACTCATTGCTGGTGGGTATGTATAATAGTGCAGTCACTTGGACAAAAGGTTGGTTTTTCCTAAGAAATTTAAATATAGAAATACCTTATTACCTGGCAATCCCACTTCAAGGCATATACCCCCCAAATTAAAAGCAAGATTTCAGATATTTGCACACCAAATTTCATAGGGGCTTTATTCACAATTGCCAAAAGATGGAAGCAACCCAAATGTCCCTCAATAGACGAATGGATTTTAAAAATTAAGTATATATGTACACTGGACATATATACTTAATTTTTCATGGTGAAAAGGAATAAAGGTCTTAAACATTCAACAACATGGATGAACCTTGAAGACATCCTGTTGAATGAAATGTTAGACACACAGGGATCAGAATTGTATCGAATTGTATGATCTCATTGATATGAAATTATTCAACTCATAGAGACAGAAACTAGAATACAGTTTACCAGGTTCTGCAATGGGTGTAGTAAATGGGGAGTTAATGTTTAATGGGTAGAGAGTTTCTGTTGGCAGTGATGGAAAATTTTGGTGATGATAGTGGAAGCACCACACTCTGTGTATAGTTAACAGTACTGAATTATATATTTGAATGTGGTTAAACGGGGAACTTTTAGGTTGTATATATCTTACTAGAATAATTTTTAAAATAATAAACATAAGACTTTATAACACAAAGTGAACACTACTGTAAACACTGGACTATAGTTAATTGCATAATTATAATAATATTGCTTCATCAATTTTAACAAAGTTACCACCCTAATGCCAATATTAATAACAGGCCGGTACATGGTGACTTTGTATTTTCTGCAAGATTTTTCTCTAAACCTGCAACTTTTCTAATAAAACACACAACTATTAAAAAACATATAAGTAAATGCATAAAAAAACTCCAAAAATATACTGCATAAATTAAGTTTTCCACAGAAGTACAAAGAAAACTGAGCTCTAATACTCATTTTTGTGATATGCTCTCTCTCCCTCTGTCTCTCTCCTTTTCTTTTTCATTCCTATGGATTGAGAAATATATGGAAAAGTTATCTGTGGCTGGCAAGTTAGAGAAATAGATCTGAGAAAATCTTTCCTTTTCTTAGACTCCTGCTTATTCCACAGCTTGCTACCAAAACTACCAGCTAAAACTCTGCCTGTCAGATTCCTGTTCCCCAGTGTGATTTTACTATCTCCCTAATTGAGCTTAACATCCACCTTTACTAGAAAGTATACTCAGCTTCTCTCAGCTAGAATAAAATGAAATCATCTTAGCTTTAGGATAAAACAACCTTGAAACCAGAAATTCTTTCTCCAGCATTGCAGTGATGGGGCTTCTTCAACGGCCTATGGGAGTCTTTCCAGCCAGTTTGTATTTCACCACTACCTGGCAATAAAGGCTCTCCTCACCAAGAGTTGCACAGGTCTCAGTGCAATTTAACTTATGACTAACATCCTCTGTCTGAGGGTTGTCTTTCCATTCAAGCTTATTCAGACTGAGTTCATGGGAGCATAACTAAATGAGTTTTATTGTCCCACAGTAGTAGGAACATAGGACTAAGAAGTTAAGCTAATTTATAAAACAGAATTCCTAATTGATTTAGAACCCGATATTCCTTTTAAAAGAAAAGTGCTAGAGAAACAAATCTATTTAAATTCTATTTTTATTTGTGTGATAGGAAATGTTTCAGATATCTTTTTACATTTTACATTTTTTGATGATACAGTTACTAGAAGGGTGACTTCTGTAGATTTCACCTCGTAGAGTTGTCCAGAATGTATAACAAGAAATTATACTTTGTTTTCCTTTCACCTGTCTTTTAAAAAGAAGTAATAAAAGTAATAGAAGGAGTTTCTCTTTACTAAATAATTGTTATTCACTACATAATTAATAGGATATTAAATTATAAATTCATTTCAATCTCATTATAATTAAATTAATTTTTTTCTTTAAATACAATTTTAGGCATTTTAAAATCCTTGACCAATAAAGCAATGGAAAAATAAATAAATAAATAAATAAATCCTTGATTAGAATCTCCTTCCAAGTTTTAAATGATGGTATTAATTTCAAAATACCAGCCATGTAACTGTTCACATTTCAAGTCCTAGATGTACCATAATTTAAATTGAAGACAAAATGAAAAAATGTAAGACACTGGGGAAGACATGGAAGAAAATGTCACTGTACATACAAGCAACAGATATTACAGTGATGAAAGGCAAAATGTCAAAAAAAAATTTTAATATTTTTCATTATTTTTAATACCTCAATTTTTAAATTTTAATTTAGTTTTAGTTTGTTCTAAATTATTATGTATTTTATTTCTTATATTTAAACCTATCATTATTATTTCATTTTTCTGTTAATTATATTTGGCAATATTCTTGGCTTCATTTTTTAAGACGTTTTGGACCACAAAAAGGTTACAACTGTGGCAAGGGAGGATCATTGGTGTGGGGAGTCTGTGATGGGGATACATGGGAGGAAGTTCACCTGGGCATACATATAAGGTATATAAAAGTGTTCAAGGGTTCACGGGACATTGTCACAGTGGGTAGAGATTCACACAATAACTGAAAAAGTATTGAATTTCCATCCTGGGGAGCTCTGCTACAGTCTCTAATGGAACAGCAACAATCCCCCGAGTACAGGGTCAATGACTAGTAAAGAAGGATGGCCCACTGATGGGCTCTTGATATTGATGACTATGCTTATGAGACTTTGCTCTTGAAATTGCAACTTAGCCTAGTGTTGTAGGGTGCCTAAGAGTTACCTCCTGAAAGCCTCCATGTTGCTCAAATGTGGCCTCTCTCTAAGCCAAACTCAGCATATAAATGCATTACCTTCCCCCCAGCATGGGACATGACTCCCAGGGATGAGCCTCCCTGGCACTGAGGGATTACTACCAAACACCAACTAGCAATACAATTGGGAAAAGACCTTGAATAAAAGGGCTGAAAGGTAAAGACAAATGAGTTTATATGGCTAAGAGACTTCAAAGTGAATCAGGAGGTCATCCCAGAGGTAATACTTATGCACGTCTCAGCAGGATTGCATAGACTGCCAAAGTAGATACACCCCCAAATAGTGGGGCTCCTGAGGCCCCTGGAGACACCCAGGTCCTATGGTCATGGCAGATAGCTCTGAAGTTTGGTGCCCTGCCAGTGGGCCCTACTTTGGAGTTTGTGCTCCTGAGTGTGACAGTGTTGGACTCAGTTATGACTTCTCTACACATGCTTCTTCTGTCCCTTCTATTTGAACCTACAGTTGGTGCTGGAATTGGTAGGTATAGGCCCACGAGACTTGAATTTTTGGGTTCTCCATGTACCAGCTGGCCCTGAGCCTCAACTGAGTTGCAACACCTACTCTCCAGTTCATTGGACTCACCCAGGTCAACTAACAAGGAGGTGAGGACAGACAACCACCACACCAAGGAACTGAGAGAGTCTACAACTGCAAGCAAGAGAGTCCCATCCCTCAGCTGTTTGGAATCAAAGCCCCATCTCAATTAGAGGTGGAGTTGGCATCACCATCCCCAAATTCTCAGGACTGGGGAAAAAAGTATTGACTAGAGCAGACTTAATGGTATTCTACTATAGAATTATTGTGATTCTAGCAATGGACGAAGTTATATCATTGATGTGGAGACAGTGGCCACTGGAGGTGCTGAAGGCATGGAGAGGGAAAAAGAGGTGTAATATAGGGGCACTTTCAGGACTTGGAATTGTCCTGAATGACATTGCAATGACAGATAAAGGCCAATATATATCCTGCCATAATCTACAGAGTTGAGTGGGAGAGAGTGTAAACTACAATGTAAAATATAATCCATCCTTAGGAGAAAATCTCCAAAATGTGTTCATCAATTGTGATGAATGTACCACACTAATGAAAGAAGTTGTTAATGTGGAGAAAAGTGGGAGGTGTGGGAAGTAGAGAATATGGGAATCCACTATTTTTTTAACATAACATTTTATGTAATCCAAGTATCTTTTAGAAAAAATAAAAATCATATTTTAAAAAATAGATATATAGAAGTCTCCAATATAAATTTTATTTTACCTGTAATATTAACTCCTTTGTAACTGCCACCCCATTCTAAGAAACAAGTAGAAAAGCTTCCCTATAAAATATCAAAAGAAACAGAAAAAAAAATTCTACCTCTTATTTCCTTTCCTGACACTTCTTTCTTTTGTATGTGAGGAGAAAACTCTTCTCTGTGAAAAACTATTAGTCTGATTTAGGTACAAGCCTGCTCTGTATACTTCCCAACAATCTCCACTTGCATCCTTACTTGAATGCCTCATCTGGGGAATTTGATTATTGTTTACCAATGTTCCATTTGCAACTGACTGCATATGAAACATGAATGTCATCCCTTTAGGGGATAAACCCCAGTAATAAATGGAGTCAAAATTCTTTATTCTTCATCTGACACAAGTCATTAATTTTCCTAGACAAGGAGTTAGTTGCGAGGTTACATTCCAATTTTGATTTTCTTTTCTTTCTCAAACCCTAAAAAGTTTTCTTTCTACTCTATTATTTTACCCATTTAGAATTTAATCCTAAGAGTTCTCACAGAAGAGTCAGAAAAAAATACATGATTTTTTTCTTTGCTTTGGGTCAAAATGCCCCAAGAATGACTAATGTTGAAATTGCTAGTAAATCAAGTGTCTTTTATCTCCTAAGTGTCCAAATGGTAAAATGTCTCTGGATCAGACTGAGCATACTCAAAAATGGCAAGAATATATTCCTTAGTCTCATCGGAATTGGAGGGCTCAGACTCAAAATTAATTGAACAATTAGTAAATAAATTTTTGTTGCACTCCTAAATAGTGTGGGCAGTAGTAATTATATAGCTCACATCTATTATGTATGAGGTTTTATAGTTCCTAACTTTATTACCCTCAAACGTTTTTCAAATGTAGAATATGTCATTTTGAAACAGTTGGAAAAACACAATGAAGTAAATACCAACAAGAAAAACACTATAAGACAGAGAAAAGAACTGTTGAAATTTTGCAGTGTACCTATCCAAAACTTAAATATATTCTACCATAAAAATGTTCCATAAGATATTTAACTTGGGCTCTATTGTTGTACATTTAGTTTGTTTGAAATTTTATTCGATGAGAAATTGAACACATCATGAAGATACATCTCTTTACAAATCTCAGGTTGTCCCTCAGGGTAAATTTCTAGAGGGGTATTATTGAAATAAAAGTACATTCATTCCCTTTTAAGGCAAGCCTTTGGAAGAAAAATAAGATTTATATTTCTACCAGCAATAACTAAAAGGGACCATTTTCCTGCAACTTCAGAACGCTGGTAAATATGTTTTTATTATTACGATTACAAGTTTGTAGGATGATAAAGTGGCACATCATTTT
>JAQZBX010000512.1:0-107002 GCA_029593785.1 Cabassous unicinctus | reverse complement strand
TCCTGGGGCCTTCTTTCCAACATCAAAGCTGCTTCTCAAAAGTCTGCTTCTACTCTGTTCTTTGCCTTGCCTTTTACATTCAATTCCCCACCCACCAGGGGGCGGGGCTCAACGCCCTACTGACTGACATGGCCCAGTCAACGCCCTAATCATAATTCAATCATGCCCAAATTAACAGATCAGATTACAGACATGATCCAATTATATTTTTGGAATTCATAATTACATCAAATTCCCCAACGGTTACACATGGGAAGAGGTTGACCTGGGGAATACTTATAAGTCATATGAATGTGTTCAAGTGTTCATGGGGCATTGTCACAGTGGGTGGATATTCACACAATAACCAAAGGAATATCAAATTTCCATGCTGGGGAGCTCTGCCACATTCTCTAATGGGACAACAAGAATCCCCTAAGTACAGAGGCAGTGACTAGTGAAGGAGGATGGACCGTTGACGGGCCCTTGATAGTGATGACTGTACTTACAAACTTTAGTCTTGAAATTGAAACTTAGCCTAGTATTAAAAGGTGCCTAAAATTTGCCTCCTGAGAGTCTCCTTGTTGCTCAATTTTGGTCTCTCTCTAAGCCAAACTCAGTATATAAATGCATTTCCTTCCCCCCAGTGTGGGACATGACTCCTGGGGATGAGCCTCCCTGGCACCGAAGTATTACTACCGAGCACTAACTAGCAATGCAACTGGAAAAAGGCCTTGACCAAAAGGGGGAAAGGGTAAAGACAAATAAGTTTATTAGGCTAAAAGACTTCATAATGAGTTGGAAAGTCATTCCAGAGGTTACGCTTATGTATGTCTCAGCAGGAACTCACTGATTGCCACAGTAAATATTCCCGCAAACAGCGGGGCTCCTGAGGGCTCTGGAGACATCCAGATACTATAGGCAGGGCAGACAGCTCAGGAGTTTGGCACCCTGCCAGTGGGCCCTACTTTGGAAATTATGCTCCCCAGGGTGACAGAGTTGGACTCAGTGGTGGTTTACCTACACATGGCTTTTCTGCCCCTTCTAATGGAACCTATAGTTAGTACTGGAGTTGAAAGGTGTACATCCAAACAGAATAAATCCGAATACACCTACCACAAAATACCTACTATTCAGAATGAAAATATCAGAGTTAAAGAGAAGATTCTGAAAGCAGTAATAGAAATGCGAAGAATCCTATAAAAGAGAAACTTGATAAGATTAAGTGCTAACCTTTCATTAGAAACATGGGGGTGAGAAGAAAGTGGTCTGATGCATTTAAGGTATGGAAAGAGAAAAACTGCCATCCAAGAATTCTGTATCTTGCAAAACTGTCTTTCAAAACTAAGGGTGAGTTTAAAGTCTTCACAGACAAACAAAAACTGATAGTATATGTCACCAAAAGACCAGAATTACAATAGATCCTAAAGTAGTGCTGCAGCCTGAAAAGAAAAAACAAGGGTGAAAGACTTGGAGAAAAGTTTAGAAATGAAGATTATTAGTAAGGGTAAACAAAAGGGTAAGAGGACAAACAATAGAATGATATGATAACAGAGAGTGGAAGGACAAAATGGATGAAGTAAGTAATGCCTTTACAGTAATAACATTGAATGTTAATGGCTTGAACTCCCCAATTAAAAGACAGAAACTGGCAGAATGGATAAAAAATATGAGCTGTCTATATGCTGTCTACAAGAGACACACCTCAGATATAAGGACACAACCAGGTTAAAAGTGAAAGATAGGAAAAAGGTATTCCATGAAAATACTAACCAAAAAAGAGCTGGAATAGCAATACTAATATTGGACAAATTAGAATTCAAATGAAAAACTATTATAAGGGATGAAGAAGGTCATTATATATTAATAAAAGGGGCAATTCACCTAAAAGAAATAACTATATTAAATATTTATGCACCTAACCTGAATGCCCTAAAACACATGAGGCTCACACTGGCAAAACTGAAGGGAGAAATAAATGTCTTCTCAAAAATATTTGGAGACTTCAATACACCACTCTCAATATTGGATAGAACATATGGACAGAGGATAAATAAAGAAACAGAGAACGTGAATAATATGATAAATGAACTAGACCTAACAGATATCTATAGAGCATTGCACCCCCAAACAGTAAGATATACTTTCTTTTCAAGTGCTCATGGATCCTTCTTTAAGATAGACAATATATTGGGTCACAAGACAAGTCTCAATAAATTTTAAAAGATTGAAATTATACAAAACACTATCTCTGGTCATAATGGAATGAAGCTGGAAATCAATAATGGAAGGAAAAAAGAATATTCATAAATATATGGAGATTAAACAACACACTCTTAAATAATCAGTGGGTCAAAGAACAAATTGCAAGAGAATTTGTAAATATCTTGAGATGAGTGAAAATGAGATCACAGCATATCAAAACCTATGGGACACTGCAAAGGCAGCACTGAGAAGCATTTATAGTCTTCAATGTTTATGTTAAAAAAAGAATAAAGAGCTAAAATTGAAGATCTAACTCCACACCTGGGGAAACTAGAAAAAGAACAGCAAACTAATTCCAAACCAAGTGGAAGGATCAGAGCATAAATAAATAAAATCGAGAACAAAAGAATAGAGAGAATCAACAAAACTGGTTGGTTCTTAGAGAAGATCAACAAAATTGACAATGTCTTAGCTAGACTGACAGATAAAAAAAGAGAGAAGACAAAAATACATAAAATCAGAAATGAGAGAGGGGACATTACCACTGACCCTGCAGAAATAAGAGAGATCATAAGAGGATACTATGAACAATTAATTGTATGCCAAAAAAGTAGACAATGTAGACAAGATGGACAAATTCTTAGAAACACACAAACTACCTATACTGACCCTAGAAGAAATAGAAGACTTCAACAAACCAATTACAAGTGAAGAGATTGAAACAGTCATCTAAAACCTCCCAAAGTTGAAAAGCCCAGGAACAGTTGGCTTCACAGATGAATTTTACCAATCATTCAAAGTTGATCTAATACCAATCTTCCTCAAGCGCCTTCAAAAAACTGAAGAGGCAAGAATGCTACCTAACTCATTCTATGAAGCCAACATCACCCTAATACCAAAACCAGATAAAGATACTATAAAATAAGAAAATTACAGACCAATATCTCTAATGAATACAGATGCAAAAATCCTCAACAAAATACTCACAAATAGAATCCAAAAGCACATTAGAAGAATTATACACCATGATCAAGTGGGTTTTACCCCAGATATGCAAGGGTGGTTCAACACAAGAAAACCAATTAGTGTAATAAACCACATTGATAAATTGAAGAAGAAAAATCACATGATCCTCTCAATTGATGCAGAAAAAGTATTTGAAAAATACTTTTATTGATAAAAACACTCCAAAAGATAGGAATAGAAGGAAACTTTCTCAATATAATAAAGTGCATATATGAAAAACCTACAGCTAGCATTTTACTCAATGGTGGAAGACTGAAAGATTTCCCGATGAGATCAGAAACAAGACAATGATGCCCACTGTCACCATTGTTATTCAATATTGTGCTAGAGGTTCTAGCTAGAACAATTAGGCTAAATAAGGAATTAAAAGGCACCCAAATAGGAAAGGAAGAAGTAAAACTTTTACTATTTGCCGATGATATGATTCTATATCTAGAATCTCCAGAAAAATCAACAGCAAAGCTACTAGAACAAATACACAATTTCAGCAAAGTTGTGTGATACAAGATTAATACACAAAAATCAATAGCATTTCTATACACTACAGATGCGCCATCTGAGGAGGAAATGAGAAAAAAAATCCATTTATAATAGCAACTAAAACAATCAAATATCTAGGAATAAACTTAACCAAGGAAAAAAAGGACCTGTGTTCAGAAAACTACAAACCGTTGCTGCAGGAAACTGAAGGAGACTTAGATAAAGGGAAGGACATTCAGGGTTCCTGTACTGGAAGACTAAATATTAAGATATCAATTCTACCCAAACTGACTTACAAGTTCAGTGCAATCCCAATAAAAATCCCAACAGCCTTTTTTGCAAAAGTGGAAAAACCAATTATCAAATTTGTTTGGAAGGGTAAGGGGCCTTGATATAGCCAAAAAGTTCTTCAAAAAGAAGAATGAGGTTGGAGGACTCTCACTTCTGGACCTTAAAGCACAGTACTTAGACGCAGTGGTAAAAACAGCATGGTACTGGCATAAAGACAGACACACAGACCAATGGAAACAAATTAAGATCTCAGAAATATACCCCAAGTGATTTTTGACAAGGTGGTCAAGCCCTCCCAGCTGGGCCAGAAGAGTCTACTCAACAAATGGTGCTGGAAGAACTGGAAAGCCATACCTCAAAAAAGAAAGAGGACCACTACCTCACATTATACAAAAATTAACTCAAAATGGATCAAGGCCTAAGTGTAAAAGCGACAACAATAAAACTCCTAAAAGAAATTGTAGGAAAACATCTTCAAGATCTTGTGGTAGGCAGTAATTTCTTAAACCATACACCCAAAGCATGAGCCACAAAAGAAAAAATATTTAAATGGGAATTCCTCAAAATTAAACACTTTTGCACCTCAAAGGACTTTGTCAAACAGGTAAAAAGGCATCTGACTCAATGGGAGAAAATATTTGTCAATCACATATCCTATAAGGGTTTAATAGCCATTATACACAAAGAAAGCATACAATTCAACAATAAAAAGACAAACTACCTGATTAAAAATTAGACAAACAAATTCAGCATATAAATGCATTACCTTCCCCCCAGTGTGGGACATGACTCCTGGGGATGAGTCTCCCTGGCATGGAGGGATTACTACCAAGCATCAACTAGCAATGCAACTGGAAAAAAATCTCAAATAAAAGGGGGGAAAGGTAAAGACAAATGAGTTTATATGGCTAAGAGACTTCCAAGTGAGTTGGGAAGTCATCCCAGAGGTAACACTTATGCACTACCACAGTGGATACTATTCCCAAATAGTGGGGCTCCTGAGGGATCTGGAGACACCAAGGTCCTATGGTCAGGGCAGATAGTTCTGGAGTTGGTGCCTTGCCTGTGGGCCCTACTTTGGAGTTTGTGCTCCTGAGAGTGACCGAGTTGGACTCAATTATGGCTTCTCTACACATGGCTCATCTGTCCCTTCTATTTAAACCTATACTTGGTGTTGGAGTTGGTAGGTGTACGTCCAGAGACTGGAGTCTTTGGGCTGTCCATGTGCCAGCTGGGTGCATAACCTCAGCGGAGTTGAAACATCTACTCTCCAGTTCATCGGTCTCACCCAGGAAATCTAACAAGGAGGTGAGGATTGACAACCACCATATCAAGGAAACGAGAGAGCTGATAACTTCAAGCAAGATAGTCCCATCCATTGGCTGTATGGGATCGAAGCCTCCTCTCAATTAGAGGTGGAGTGGACATCACCATCCCAGAATCCTCAGGATTGGGGAATGAACTATGGACTAGAGTGGACTTACTGGTATTCTACTATAGACATATTGTGATTCAAACATTGGAAGAATTACAATATTGATGTGGAGCCAGTGACCACTGGAGGCTCTGGGGGCAAGGAGAGGGAAAAACAGTTGTAATACGGGGGCTTTTTCGGGACTTGGGAATCGTTCTGAATGACATTGCAATGACAGATATAGGTCATTTTATATCGCCATATAACATGTAGAACTGTGTAGGAGAGAGAGTAGACTGCAATATGAACTATGGTCCATGCTCAGTGGCAAAGCCCCAGAATGCGTTTATCAATTGCAATGAATGTGCCACACTAATGAAGGATGTTGTTTATGTGGGAGGGTGTGGGAGGTGTGCAGAGTGGGGCATATGGGAATCACTATATTTTTTGTGTAACATGTATGTAATCTAAGTAACTTTTTAAAAATTTTAAAAAAAGGAAAAAGAAAATTGGGCAAAACGACATGAAATGATAATTGTCCTAAGAAGAAATACATATTGGTGAAGAAACACATGAAAAAATTTTCAGCATCACTATCAATTAGGGAAAAGCAGATCAACACTTCAGTGAGATATTGTTTCACACCAATTAGACTGGCCACTATTAAAAAGTCAGAAAACTGTAAATGTTGGGGAGGATGTGAAGAGAGAGGAATGTTTATTCACTATCGGTGGGAATGTAGAATGGTACAGCCACTGTGGAGGACTGTTTAGCAGTTCCTAAGGAAGTTGAATATAGACTTGCCATGTGACCCAGCAATACCACTACTGGGTATATACCCAGAAGAACTGAGAGCAGAGACACGAACAGACATTTGCACACCAATATTCATAGCAGCATTATTCATGATTGCCAAAAAGCTGGAAACAACCCAGGTGTCCATCAACTGATGAATTTAATAAACAAACTGTGGTGTATACATAAGATGGAATATTATGCAGCTTTAAGAAGAAATGAAGTCGAGAAGCATATGATAACATGGATGAACCTTGAGGACATTAAGTTGAGTGAAGCCAGCCAGACACAAAAGGGCAAATACTATATGATTGTGCTACTATGAAGTAAATATATTGTGTAAACCTATGGAGTTAATAATTAGAATATAAATCATCAGAAAATAGGAGGGTAGAGAATGCAAAGTTGAGGGTTAACCTGTGCAGAATTGGTAAAAAGGTTGTTTGTAAATCCTTGGAAAGGAATAGAAATGGTTAAAGCACATTATAGTGTTTATAACTAGCAGAGCTACTGTATAGGTATGACTGGTTGAAAGGGAAAGGTCATGTATATTACTAGAAGGAAACCTAAAAACTGTAACACGGGACTGTATAAGATAGTAAAACCTCATGTGAAACACAAATATGGGTTATATTGTATATATAAGACTTTTTACAAAATATAAATGCAAAATATACTAGAGAGAAAGAAAAAGAATAGCAGCTATGTATGGCAGAGGAAGCATAGAGAGATTGAGAGCTGATGAATTTGTTTGTTTGTGTTTTATTATTATTATTGGAATAATGAAAGTGCTCTAAGAATGACTAAAGTGATGAATACACAAATATGTTATTACACCAAATACCACTGATGGTATACTTTGCATGGATTTCTGCTTTACTAATATGTATCAATAAAATTGATTTGTTAAAAAAATTTATTTGCAAAAATATCTCAAAAACAAAAAACAACCAACCTGGGGTCTGCTAAGATTCTTCCTCAATGAAATAACTGCATTTCCTCAATATGCTCAATTGCTGGAATCTGCATTAACTATCTAGTTACCTATATCTTTAGTATGTGAACACATGGCAAAGGCAACAGATTCTAAATTACACACAATGCTCCCTGGTTAAAATCTAACTTCTTTTTTACACTGATAATCCTTGTTAAAAAAGAGTACACAATATATAATGATAAGTTATCCTATTAGAAATGGTTAAAATTGATTCGTGTGGCAATGGATTAACTACTTTGGAATCGTCCAAGTAAATCAGATTATTCTGAAAGCTTGATATGAACGTCATGGATAAAACTCTGCTCTTCTGTAGTCAATGAGAACTTTATCTCTAATAACAGTAGAATTATATGATTAATTATTCTGGTCAGCCCAGGTCAAGCTTAACTAAGAGAGGATTTTAAGATACAAATCTGTATTTGATTTGTTAAAAAATAAAACAACAAATATAGCAACAGCAATAAAAAAAAACATCCCTGAAGTTCCTGGAAAATATCTTTGCAGTTTAACTGAAAATAACCATGACACTCTTCCTGCAATACACATGTATAAATGGACACACACACACACACACACACACCCTCCTGCCTTGATGAACAACAGGGCTAAGATGATCAGAGATCTATAAAATGTTCTTCTTCTTCCTCTTTTTTTTTGTTTTTTTTCTCTCTGGTTAAAAAAAATATATTTCTCTCACTCTTTAAGCCCAGGGGGAGATGTTATTTACACGAAAGGACATAAAATGCAAAGATACATACCTTGTGAACTTTAAATAACACCTCACAGAGGTTATAGATTTTTTCAGCTCGTACCCAGTCTAATGTGCTCACCTGTAAGAAATATAAAATGCAAACATGAAAAGAAACATGCTACTTGCAGTTGGAGCCTTGAAACATTTAGAGGTAGGAGTGAGTCAATGGGTCTTCACCTTAAGGAAATGCTCTACCAACGATAGTGCAGCTGGTAACCTTAAACTTGACATGCAGCACTGAAGGTTGATAAGTAATCACAGTCCCTATTGGCATGTGAAATGACCATAGATTCACTGCTGACACAAGAACTTGATAATGCAGGATTTTATTACATGCAATTGGGCATAATTTTAGGAACCCTTTTTGGATTCCTTTTAGATTAAATTAAGGACCCATTTTAGGTTAAATTTGGAGACTTTAACTGGGTAATGAGTTCGTACATGAAAGTGGATGAGTTTATATTTATTGCTGGAGCATTATATTGTAGCAAAAAGACTGCATTTACATTCTTTTGCCCTTTGGGATTAAATTTACTAGTAATTGTATTTCAGAAATGAATGAACAATTTATTAATGTATCAATTGAATGGAACATTTATTGCAGATCCTACTGCAACAAACACGTACACTCCCTTGTAATGACAATAATGAACAAAATCATCTAACTTCTGAATAATGCAGTTTAAAAATCATGCTCCCATATCTAAAAAGTAAAATATTTCATGTAGAAAAATCTGTAATATTCAACAGTGTACAAAATATGGATTATTTTTCACTTTGCACTTATTAGTAATCAAAAGTTCAGTGTATGATGTATTTGAAACATTGGAATTACAATGATTAAAAAATAAAAAAAGGAGAAAGTTAAAAGAGAGAAGGGTTGATTAAAGTGATAACGTGAAGGTTGTTTTTAGGTCTAGTAGAGCATTCAAGGCAGAGAACTGAATGTCTACAATTAGCTAGAGATAGTTTAAGGCACTTATTTCAGAGCTAAAGGGTCAGTGACTCTAGGACCTCTTCTCCTGAGAGCTGGGACACAGCTTAGGCAGCAATCTTGGATGAAACCTAAAATAAATTTCTCTCCGCAATTTAACAATTTCTATGAGTTTATTTTTTTTTAAATGTACCTTTTTCTGCCTTTTCTTCTTTTCAGGAGTTACCATCATAGTTTGTATTTTATGACACTTTCTGCTTTTAGATCTAAGTTACAGTACTTTTGTATTATTGAAAAATAAATAAATATGTATAAAACACTTTTACCTTTTGCAGTTATGAGAATGCAGCTTATTTTTGGAGAATCTAGAAACTACGAAGAAAAAAATCTCTAACTACACTATTTAGAGATGTCCTCCTTTAATAGTAAACTCATTGCTAAAAAATTATGTTATGCATATTTATGGCATCATATCTTTTTAAAATTACAGTTAATAAGAGTATTTTCCATGTGATTAAATATTTTTTACAAATATAAATGTAACAATTGCTTGGAATTTCAATATGTGGATTTACCATTTTTTAAGCTTTCCTTTATGGTGGACATTTTAGATTGCTTTCAGGTTTTTGCCATTATAATAGCACTGTGATTAATATCTTTAGAGTATATTATATTTTAATACTATATTACATTAAGTGCACTTTTTCCTCATTAGTTTGTAATCAACATGGCAGAAAAGTAGGCTTTCACAATCATATCCTAAAATAAGACACTGAGGAGACTGTGCTTTATATTGCTGGCAAAACTCAGGTGTACTTCCTCACTCATACAATAATATTCATAAAATGTTTAATAAGCACCTAGTTTCTGTAAGTCAGTAGTGGTCATCTGCTGTTCTCGCTGTCCACCTTCCATTTGATTTTTCTTGGCATTGGCCACTTCTATTTCCCTCTGGGGAACAATCCCCTTCTTATCTCTCAACTCATTTGCTTCTGATGAGTTTGATTGAGCTCCTAGCTCAGGAACAGAACGTGTGAGCTGGGTATAAATCAGTCAGTGAACCTCACTCTCTTAACTATAGTCATTGATTCAGGGATGAGAATATGACTCAATCAGACACAATAAGGTAAAAATAAGAAGTTTTGCTCAGATTTCTGGGCAATGGACTCTTTCTGGACTTGAGTTAAAAAAAGCTTATAGGCTGAGAGCTGCTAAAACCATCTTGGGACCACCAGTGGACAGCCTATTTGACAGTGGAGAGAAGACTGAAGGTAGAGGTGAAAAACAAAGAGATAAATTGTCCGCATCTCACTATTTAAATGCTAGACTACTGAGTGCTGGGGGCATTTCTAGCTATGGTTTGTTCAGTTATTTTATCAAATGGATATCTTTTTGTTTGCTCGTTTTTCTTTCTTAAGCTACTTTGGGGTGGCTTGTTGGTCACTTGTGTCAAAAACTCTAGCATAGGGTTCTTCATTCATTTTTATATTCCTTTATTGTCAGATTGAGTTTATACAACTTAATACGCAGAGAACTTTTAGTATAAAAGGTCAAGAGAGTTCCTGCTTGGAAAATGAGTATATTTATAATATAATATTTTCCATATTTAGAAAGGTCTTTGATTGTGAAAGACTCATATAACTTTGTCACACCCCAAATGTCCTTTGGTATACAGCTAGAATTGTTGTCCATGTCAGTTCTTACCACAACCGTAGCCCAAAACTATCTCTGATTTGGAGCCTGGTGTGGTGGGCCACCTCCATAGCCACAGTGTACCTTATGATGCTTTATTATTTCTTGCGGCATGTCTTTGGTTTGGCTTGTTCAAAGTTTGTTTCCTGTAGATACCATAGAACACCCATAAAAGGGTTTTGCTGCTACCCAAAGAGCTGCTAAGAGAACCTGGAGATTATTTTGAGACACCAAGTGGTAGTTCCGACTTCTTACAAAGCATGTTTGGCCACAAGTATCTTAGAAGGCACTTGAAACCTTAGATAGCTCATAAGAGATTCTGAAACCAGCGTTTTAAGACGCTAGGAAACACTAGTTAGAATTCAGGTAACTCCCCACCCCTGACCCCCACCCACTGACTTTAGTCAATAACCCCAGTGGAATAAAGCAGAGTTTTCTCTTCACTCCCTCTTCCTTCTTTATCTGGACTCCACGTCTTAAAGGCTCTGTTCAGATCAAACCTCCTCCTGATGCCTTCCCTTAAAGCTCTGTGTGGTTATTTTTTCCCCCTTCCAATTCCCAGAAGCTATTCATTTGCTCTCACTCATCTGACACAGTAAAAGCTCTCTCTCATGTTAATTACCACGCATGTATGTCTTGTGTCTGTTCTACAAGACCAAGGCAAGTGTAGTTTCGCCCCCAGAGTATTGATGAGAATGCCTTATGCAAAACAGGCACTTGGAGAACAAGCACTGACTGGCTTGCTTAAAGAGGAAAACATGTTTAGTTAACGCAACTGAATAACTCGGATGCAGTGTGTGCAATATTAGATTGGGAGAGCCTAGTTTCTTTCCTTCCCTAAGGGGGAGTGATGCGAAGGCTTCTCTAATTCAGCAAAAGAACCAAATAGGAAGTACCTTTAAGTTTCTGCTTGAAGAAAATTATCTCCAAAATTTTCATTGTGTCCTTCAGGGCTTTTTATTTTATTAGGTATATCTCTAAAAATTGTCTAGGCTATAATAATTCAAACACTAATTGTAATGATCTCAGATAGGGGTTAACATAATACCATTTTCAAGATAATCAAGCTAAGCATCTAAAGAATTGGTAAAGTACTAACTCAAAGAAGGGACAAATTGCTGTAATAAAGGCAGAGTAAAATTAGAGTAAGACAAATGAGACTAAGTTGAGCTTAATGCTCAGACAATTAGAAGATAAAAATATACATGCATATATTTGTAGTGTGTATGTGTGTGCATATATTTAGATATACATATATTTGAAAGTAGAAGATAAATGTAAAGTTTAAGATTAGAAGTTCAAACAGACAGTGGAGTAGTGACAAAATAAAGCTCAGAGTATCTGGAATGAAGTAGGAAATTCCTATTGTATTTGTACTAAAACTTGAGTATGGCCGAGTATTACCTGAGAAGCCTGTAACGATGTACATTGCTGGGACCCCTCCATGCGTTTCAGAGCAGCAAGTCTTGAGAGTCTCAGCAATCTCAATTTTTTATATTTGTACATAAATTTATTATTGGTGTTTAAGGAAAGGTCTCTGAAAGTGTGGTAAGTGAACTAGCAGTCTCAGTATTAACTGGGAGCTTGTTTGAAATGCACAATCTCTGGTCCAACTCAGACATACCATTCAGAATTTGTGTTTTAAAAATATCACCAGGTGATATGAATGCACATTAATATCCTTGATATTTTATAAGGAACTCTAGATGACTCTGCTGCAGTGACCTTTGAGAAAACAACCAATGAGTAAAAAGACTGAAGCCTTTTAAAAGGAAAAAGGTATGTGTGTGTGTGTGCATGTGTGTATGATGGGTTGTGAATTAAGAAAACCATATTTATAAAGAAGATGCATATTTAATCACTATTCATGGTACAAAATAATTCCTTGTTTTGCAAAATAGATGCTTCATGGCATAATTTCCATAAATCGATGGATTCCCTAATGCAGCAAACATGATTTATTTTACACTTTTTAGGACTTTTAAGGACTGTGCCTCGAATAGTAAGTGGGATAAAGGTAGAGAGAAGCACTGTGAAGCATTACAGTACCTATTTCTTCTGAGAAATGATTTTTTTTGTGATGAGAATGGGATGCAACCAACTCTATCCTTACAATCCTTACTTAATTCACCAGTGGTGACTCAGAAACCAGGACGAGGGAAAACGATCAGCGCTGATACCTTGATATCTCCAGACAAGTATATAACAAAAAAGGAAATAACCAAACTTCAGGAAATGAAAGACACGGCTAATAGTTTCGTAACTGCTTACCATCAATAGTGTTGTTTTTTTCCAGTTAATGATAGTTGATAATTTTCTAATATATTTGACAAAATTTGACTTGAAAATAGCAGAAATTTTAGACTATAGCACATACTCTTTTGTCATCTTTTAATATTATTGCAAAATGCTGATTAAGAAACTTAAAAATGAAACAGTAATTCTGTATTAGATAAATGATTATCTAATATCTGTTTGGTCTACACATCTTCTTTTCAATTATTTCCTTCCAGGTTAAAAAAAATTTTTTTTTCAAATGATAGAACATACTTGCCTAATTGACATTCTTGAAACTGTTTCTAATATTTTTGCATATATACATAGGCAAAAGCTAATCCTACATAATTTATATGCTAATGGTTTAAGATGCTGTAAAATTGATTTTATAACTGTTATTTTAACACATTTTAACGATGTTTGAAAACATGAATAACTGAAATGTTATCTTTCAGATTCCAATTTGTAAATTGGAAATGAACGTTCTCACTAATGAAGGAGTTAGAGTATTGTAAGGAGCTAAGATTACTGAGCTTTAATCTCAACTCTCCCAGGATCTATTAGTATGCTGTATGGCCATCCATCACCTCTTCACTTCCTGCCCCTTTTTGTTTCAGTACAGTGACTGAGTTGTAGAATACAGACTTCCTCATTCCATCCGCTATCCCCCTTTTCTTTCTCTCACCTTATTCCCTTTGGTTTCGCTCTTCTTCAATATACCACTTTCTCCCATCGTGACGGAGCTCAGAAACCGTTCTTGAATAAAGCACATTATCCTTCAGCTTTTCCTAAATTATTTGTTCTAAGAATCTTTGGGTCCTTCTAAAACGGATTTGAATATTCTGACAGGAGTTGCTGGGAGACAGTTCTTCAAGAATATTTTCATGTTTCTGCATGGTCAAGCCTTTCTGAGCAAAAATAACTGGCAACATAGGTTAAAGAATGATTGTGTGGTAATCAGCCTTGGAAATCAGAGATAGTGAATCCTTCCAGGGACTTTTACAAATTTATCTCCACTGGAGCCGCTTGCCTGCATTCTAATATATAATGGGCTCAGAGACCTGCTCCCAAGAGAGGATGTGTTTACATTAATAAAACAAGGTCTCTCTTTTTCTCTGGAGAAGAGTACGGTCAGTTGTGCCAAGTCCTAGGTAGACTCTGAGATTAATAATTTTAGAGTTCCTCTCCTGTGGTACAAACCTCTATATATGCAGATTACATCTGGTCTTCCCTGCGTCTCCCTTGTGGGAGAGTGTGGCATGGGGAACCGGTGCCAAGATGTTCTGTGAGCAATTAAAAGCCTGTCTCAGATTCAGAAACCTCATGTTTCATATCAGCATAAAATAAATAAATATAGATATTAAAACTTAACACAAGGTGGTTTTAGATCTGGGCAAAGTAGAAATTGCCATTGACAAATTGCTACCAGCTTCAGGATATTAAATCCTAGGACACCAAATGTAAATAAATATTTAAAATATATATACAGATTCACTCTGCAGTTTCTGCATTACTTTTACAATAAGAAGTTCTTGCATGGTAATAGTAATTTGGTATGGTGACTCAAAATGCTCTGGGGTTTTAAAACACATTATAAATATATAAATTAAGTCATTTGGTATTAAAAGTTACCTGTGGGATATACTGGCTAGGAATTATTATCCCTATCTCACATATGAGGAAACTATTGAAAGAAAATAACTGGTCCAAAGTCTTCTGGCCAGTAAATGGAAAAATTAAGTTTATAGTACACAGCTTCTAATGATTAATCTACAACTTATTCTACTAAACTGCTATTTCCCAAACGTTTTTCATTGTCTTAGAAAATCTTTCCAGTTGGCTTGTTAAAATATCCTTTTCTACCCTGAATCTCAGCAGAGTTGCAACACCTACTCTCCAGTTCATTGGACTCACCTAGGACAACTAACAAAATGTTGATGGACAACACCTACCCCCAAAATCAGAGAGTATCTACAACTGCAAGCAAGACACTTCACCCATCTGCCCCATGGGAGCTAAGCCCCCTCTCAATCAGAAATGGAGTGGGCATGGCCATCCTAAAATCCTCAAATTTGAGGAATGAACAAACAAAAGGGGGGAATGCAACTATGGACTAAAGTAAAATTATTATTATTCTAGCAATGGAAGAACTTGTAACATTGATATAAAGGCAGTGGTCACCAGAGGTTCTGAGGGGAGGGAGAGGGAAGAATAGGTGTAATATGGGGCATTTTGGGGACATTGGAATTGTTATGAATGACATTGCATGGATGGGTACAGGCCATTATACATTTGTCAAAACCTATAAAAATGTGCAGTTGAAAGTGTAAACTATAATGTAAATTATTGACTATGCTTAGTAGCAGTGTGTCAATATGTGTTCATCAATTGTAACAAATGTACCACACTAATGAAAGATGTTGTTAATGAGGAAAGGTGTGGGAGGGGGGTGAAATATATGGACATCTCCCTATATTTTCGATGTATCATTTATGTAATCTAAAGCTTTTTAAAAAAGAAAATTAAAAAAAGAAAATTTAAAAATAACACCTTTTCATCTAAAAGCAAATTACAAATGAATTACTCTAGTGTCTTTGGCTTTGGCAATGGATATATACTATTATGATGTCAAAATAACGGAAAAAGAAATAAGAAAAACCCTGCTTTCACAATCTGGTTTTTGGAAATTTTGTGTTTCATACTTTTCTGATCTCCAGTAACCTCTTATACATACTAACACAACACATACTCAAAGTTCTCCAATTATTCAAGATCAATGAGAAATATTTACATATTAATTTTCTTTATTGAATTAAAATAGAAATGGAAACAGTTGCTGTATTAGTCATGTTTCTCCCAAAAAAACAGAACCTACAGTAGATAAATAACAGATTTATGTATGTAAATATTAAGAGATTTAATATACTAATTGGCTTACTTGACTGTGGGGATTGGCAAATCCAAATTCCACAGGGCGGGCCACAAGTTGGGAACTGAGATGAAGGTTTTGATGAATTCCTCAGAAGAAGCTGTCAGACTAAACTGGAGGCAGAAATTCTTCTCTCTGACTGTGGAATTCATCAGTTCTCTCTTTAAGGCCTTCAACTGATTGGAAGAGACAGCTCTGATTGCTGAAGGCAATCTCCTTTGTGGATTGTAGTTGTCGTCAGCCATAGGTGCAATCAAGTGACTAATGATTTAAACCCATGAAACACTCTCACAGTAACTATCAGGCCAGTACTTCTTTAACCAAACAACTGGGCACTGTAATCTAGCCAAGTTGACACCTGAACTTAACCATCACAGTCAACCCTTGTCACCTTAGCACCCACACACATCTCCTTAAAGGATACTTAATCTCTCAATAAAGATAATAATGTAGCCATTCTTTTGCCTGACATAATCCAAATGTCCTGCATAAATCTGGAAATGTTATATATCTTTCCCTGAAAAAGGACGCAAGTCCTTGATTAATATCCAATCTTAAGCTTTAGATCCTATAACTTATATACTATGACATAAAGTAAATACAATTCATATGCTAAGGGGATAAGATAGGGAAGACTCATCAGTTCCTTTATTTATTAGACAATAATGTGCAGAATTCCCACACATCACCCCTCCACAACACCTTATATTGTAGTGGAACATTTGCCACAGATTATGAAAGAGCATTATCAGATTATTACCACTTACTATGGTCCCTAGTGTACACTTGGTATATTTTTTCCATACACCCCCTATTACTACACTATGTATTAGTGTTGTACCTTTGTTTTAGTTCATGAGAGAACACTCTCATATTTGTACTATTAACCACAGTCCATCTTTCACCACATGGTTCACTGTGTTATACAGTCCCATGCCCTGTACATTCTATCCAGAGTGTACACTCAGTGTCTTTCACTTTCATCACCGAGTTCTGCAGTCATCACCCCAGTAAACTTTTGAACATCTTCTTTAGGTCCAAAAGAAAAAGTCCCATACCTCCCTATCATTGACCTTTAGCATTGATATAGTACCTGCTTTGACACTGATGCAAGAATACTACAATATTGCTGTTAATTATTGTACATAAATTACCTTAATTGTATTTTTCCTGTACATCACTATATTCTCACCACCTTGTCATAGTGAGGTACATTTGTTCTAGCTCATAGAAGAACATTTTTCTATTTGTATTATTCACCACAATTCTCATCCACCTCTGGGTTCACTGTGCTATTCAGTGCCTAGATTATTCTCTAGCCTTCTTTCAATGGACATTTACATCCCTAGACTACCCCCTTTCCACCACAATCCCATTTATTAACCAGTCGTGTTAGTTATACTCACTATAATGTGTTCCCATCAACTCTACCTATTTCCACACTTTTACATTCAATCTAATAGAAAATTCTACATACAGTAAGCATCAGTAAACCTTCTCAGTCCTCATCCTATCTCCTAGTAACCTACACTCTACATTTTAACTCCGTGTATTTATTCTTCGTATTTAGTTCATGTTAGTGAGACCATACAATATTTGTCCTTTTGTGTCTGGCTTATTTCACTTAGTATAATATCCTCAAGGTTCATCCAAGTTATCATATATATCCCAATTTCATTTCTTCTGACAGTGGCATAACATTCCATCGTATTTATATACCACATTTTGTTTCTCCATTCATTGGTTGATGCACACTTGGATTGCTTCCATCTTTTGGCAATTGTGAATAATGCCACTATGAACATTGGTGTGCAAATGTCTGTTCATGTCAGAGTTCTCAGTTCTTCTGTATATATTCCTTGTAGAGGAACTGCTGGATCATACAGCAGTTCTATATTTAGCTTCCTGAGGAATTGCCAAACTGTCTTCCACAGAGGCTGATCATTCTACATCCCCACCAACAGTGAAAGAGTGCTCTTATTTCTCCACATCCTCTCCAGCACTTGTTTTCTGTTTTTTTTTTTTTTTAATGGCCATTCTGTGAGGCATGAGGTGATATCTCAATTTAGTTTTGATTTGCATTTCCCTAATAGCTAGTGATATTGAAAATTTTTTCACTTGATTTTTTGCCATTTTATTTCCTCTTGGGGGAAATGTCTATTCAAGTATTTTGCCCATTTTTTTTTTAAATTGGATGGTTTGCTCTTTTATTATTGAGTTGTATGATCTCTTTATATAGCATGGAAATCAAACCCTTATAGGATATATGTTTTCCAAAAATTTTCTTCCATTGAGTGTGTTGCCTTTTCACCTTCTTGAAAAAGTTCTTTGAAGCGCAAAAGTGTTTGTTTGAGAAAGTTCCGTTTATTCATTTTTTCTTTTATTGTTTGAGCTTTCCGTGTAAGGTTTAAGAAACCACCACCTATCCCCAGGTCTTGAAGATGTTTCCTACCTTTTCTTCTAGGAGTTTTATGGTTCTTGCTTTTAAATTTAGGTCTTTGACCGATTTTTAGTTAATTTTTGTACAAAGTGTGCAGTAAGGGTCCTCTTTCTTCCTTTTGTATATTAATATCCAATTCTCCAAGCACCAATTGTTGAACAGACTGTTCTTCCCAAGTTGGGTGGGTTTGACAGCCTTGTCAAAATCACTTGACCATAGATGTGAAGGTCTGTTTCTGAACCATAAATTTGGTTCCATTGGTCTCTATGTCTATTTTTATGAGAGTACCATGCTGTTTCTATCACTGTAGCTAGGTAATATGATTTAAAGTCCAGAAGTGAGAGTCCTCCAATTTCATTCTTCCTTTTTAAGATGTTTCTGGCTATTTGGGGCCCCTTATCCTTCCAAATAAATTTGATAACATTGGTTTTTCCACTTCTGCAAAAAAGGCTCTTGGAATTTTTATTGGGATTGCATTGAATTTATATATCAATTTGGGTAGAATTGACATCTTAAAAATATTTAGTCTTCCAACCCATGAGCAAGGAATATTCTTCTATTTATTTAGGTCTTCTTTGATTTCTTTTAGCAATGCATTGTAGTTTTCTGAATACAAGTGTTTTATGTCCTTGGTTAAGCTTATTCTTAAGTATTCTTTTTGTCACAATTGTCAATGGAACTTTTTTCCTGACTTCCTCCTCAGATAGCTCATTACTAGTGTATAGAAACACCACTGATTTTTACATATTAATCTTGTATCCTGCCACTCTGCTGAATTCATTTCCTAGTTCTAGTAGCTTTGTTGTATACTTTTTGGGATTTTCTAGGTATAGGATCATATCATCTCTGAATAGCAAAAGTTTCACTTCTTCTTTCCCATTTTGGATAGCTTTTATTTCTTTTTCTTGCCTGTTTGCTTCATTAGTACCTTTTAATCTAATTTGATTAGCGAACCAATTCCCACAACACCAGAAACAACTCAGAAATCTAACCCATAAGATTCTGTTTCTCAGTAACAACTCCTGTTACTAAAATCTGTGTTAGTCATGGTTTTTCAGAGGAACATTGACTATCTATGTATCTATGTATCTATGTATGTATGTATCTATCCTATGTGTGTATATGTATACATATGCATTAATGATATGTATATTCCAAGAGATTTAATATAGGACTTGGCTCATACTACTATCGGGATTGGCAGTTCTGAATTCCGTAGGTCCGTCTGCAAGTAGGGATCTCCAATGACGTTTTCAATGAATTCACCAGAACATGGCTGGCTGAAGTAGAGATAGAAATTCCTTCTGAAAGCTGAAATAATTTATTCTCCCTTTAAGGACTTCAGGTGATTAGATGAAATGGCTCTCATTGCTCAAGGCAATCTCTTTGTTAATTGTAGATGCCATCAGCGATGGAAACAATCAATGACTAATGATTTAAATCCTTGAAATATCTCTGCAGTAACAATCATGTCAGTTCTTGCTTGACCAAACAACTGGACACTATGACCTGAACTTAACCATCACAGTTGCTATTTCTAAATTTACTCACATTATCTCTTAAAAATCTTTATAAAACTCTGGGAGATGATGAATCAACATCCTACTGTTTATGTAGTAAAACCAACTCATCCTTAGAAATTACTGTCCAGAATCCTGGGTAAGGAGTAGACCAGATAGAGACTTCACGTCTCTATCTGCACCTGGATTGTAGGTGTACTGCAAATGCTCTTTTTCCACCTATTCCTTTAAACTGCAAATGTTTGAAACACTCTTAAGTAATCTGTCTTTCGCCTTGTTGAGGAATTCGTTTTATGTTGACGTAAGCTTTTAAGCCTCAAAATGCTTTGAAGTTTGCTGGCTTACTCTTCAAACAAACAAAAGTCACTTTTGATAACATTTCTAAAACACATAAAACACAAATCTTTAATACCCTTCCAGAATTTATTTTGTAGATTATTTAATCAATAATTAAAGAGCATCTTCTTTATGGTGAACATGATGCTAGGCGTAGTGGATGAAAGAATGGATACAATGCTAAAGGCTCACAGTTTAGTCGAAAATAACTGCATTTCTAGCATTTTATCAATAAAGAGAACTTCCATATATATCGGCTCATTTGACTCTCACAACCACCCACTCAAGAAGCCACTGATTTTATTCTCATTTTACAAGTGAGGTTTAGAAATGGCAGTTGTGGTTTCCAGAGATTTTAAAAGTATATGAAGATATTAGGAAGTGCACAAATAAAACAAGTGAAATCAATCCAACTTTTGGATTGAATGTTTATTTATAAATCCTATCCTATTGTCTTCACCTTTTCATTTCTTCCCATGTATTAATGGTATTGATTACCAGTACAAAAATGGAAATTATCCAAATTAGGCAGAAACAGGTAGTTTCTTTATCTTGCTAATCATGAGGAATCCATTTGGTTGGACTTCAAAATTCATTCAGTTTCATAGCATTCGGGACCATTTATACACTGATGACTCCAAAGTTTGTATCACTAGCCTAGATATTTTCCATGAACTTCAGACTGGTATATCTGACTCTACTCAGAAATCTCCTTTATGATATCATTCAACATTGCAAACTTATAAACATCCAAAACCAAATTCTTGATTTACTCTCAGTCACCTGTGCTCTCCCCTTGTGCCCCACTCAATAAATGGCACCACGACTGACCCCACTGGAATCACTCTTGACTTTTTAATTCACTCACATCCACATCCAACCTATCAGCACTTTGCAGTCTGTATTTGTATGTGTGATTGTGTCTAAATGTGCTTCATAAATACAGCTATATTCAAGAGCTCTATAAACTGTGAGGTGCTATACTGATGTAATGAAAAAATTATATTTACATTCAAAAATTCAAATTATGAAACTACACACTTTCTTGAGGATAATGAAGTCTTCATGTTTCAGTGATCTGAGAAGCTAAATTGACAACAGACAATTTTGGATAGATGCATAAAACTTAGATTAACATCTGGTTTCCTTAAATCTGGTGCTATTGGCAAATGCATGTGGGACTAATTCCATTTTCACAAATATACTGCATCTTGAAAATTACTTCCTAGACTAATCTGGGGTCTTGTTATTCCCTTAAAAGTAATAGCATGGTACCTATCTACATAAAAATGGCTTTACTCTTTTCATCATGTCATCAAAACTATAATTATCAAAAGAGTTTCCTTATATTGACTCTAAGAAAAGATAATGGGGATGGTGGTGAGTCATCTTCAGAAATTATTAGGAATATTAAATTAATGAAGGAAACTCCAGTTAGGAAGTTTCAGGAGTACCTTTATTTGGAAGGAGAAACAGATGCTAGATAACTTTTATAGGAAAAGATGGGTGGGGGGAATATATTATTACAAGGTACGATGCAGTCCTTTCCCTTCTGTAACAGAGATAAAACTGTCTCTCTGGAGAATTACAAAAAAGGCAACTGAAAATACCAGGGAAGGGGAGGGGAGGAACAGAGGGGAGAGGAGAAGAAGAGAAAAGAGAGAGAGGAGAGAGAGAGAAGGAGAGAGAGACAGAGAGACAGAGAGAGAGACAGAGAGAGAGAGAGAGGTTGAGAGATTGAGAGAGCAAAGAGAGAGAATGAGAGACACAGAGGGAGAAACCTAAAGAAAAGCTGTAGCTGTTTGGATTCTTGGGAAAGCTACTTTTATACATCTAACATTTAGCAATAAAATAAGGAATCCTTTTGAACTATTTTGTTGGATTATCTCAGGAATCAAACTATATAAAGTACAGTAAAGTACACTATAAGCTGTAAAAGAATTCGCAAATGTTTGTATTTTTATGACAGCTTATCTCTGTTGGGCACTAGGATCAATTTAAACTCATAACTTGCTGAATTATGTATGGTAAATGCTGCATGCTAGACCTACTTTGGATAGGCCCAGTACATATAAATCTTAAAAGAAATCCCATAGTAAAACAAAACAAAACAAAAAACAGAAAAAAACCTTGTTTACAACCATTGGTTTTCAAAGCTCATTAAAAATTATTTTTCTCGTTGACTGCCTGTTAGGATTTTATGGAATATCTGAGTTCAATAATGGAAGCTCATTTGGTAAACAAGGCTCAGGTCATGCCGACAATACCTGGAGCTATGTGAGCTCGTTGCAGGGCCTACCACACTCGCGTCCCTTTAAAGAGAAATGTCCTGCTCAAAGTCCCTGCCATGTGATCATACCTTCCCCAGCCGAGTTGGACATACGATGTTTAAGCAGCCTGTTCCTAGTCTTCCAATGCCACAGATATAACTTGACATGAATAGCTTAGCTCTGCTCAAAAAATGGTACAGTGCCAGTTCAGTCAATCAGATGTTCACCTCTGCGATCAGAATGTGAAAACATTAGGCAACATCAAGCAGGAGCTGAAGTTGCATAGGTGGTGCTGACAAATAACAACAGTGAAGATTTACTGACCTGTTAGACCATGTGCTAAATGTGCAAAACATTTGACATGCATTGTCTTAGTTAACCAACACTACAATGTTGTGAGGTAGGTGCTATTATTACACAACTTGACAGACAAGAAAGCTGAGGAACAGAGAGGTTAGGTAACTTGCTCAAAATTACACAGCTTGTCAATGGCTTATCGCAGGTTGAATTGTGGCTCTGTCTGAGTGTAAAGCCCATATTCCTAACTGCTACACTATTCTCTCTTGCCTGTATGGGCACAGATTAGGGCTCTACAGCAATGAATAAACTGAGGTTATGGGTAAAACAGAAACTATGAGTAAGTAGAAACAATGGGTAAAGGAAGTATAAAGTGAGACAAAATCAGTTGGGGGTAGCCAGAAAAGCCAGTTAACTTAGAGAGAGTAGAACTACTCAGCATCACAATTATGGTAGAGCAAAGGAACGAAATTCCATGTACTCTTATGTCTGAGCACATAAGATAATAAAAGACAATGTTTACTGAGGGCTTACTATGTGCTTGGCACTGAGCTAAGCACTTTTCGTGGATTATCCTCTTTTTCTTTAACACACACCTAGGAGGCAGGTTGTATTATTATAAATGCTATTTTGCACATGGGGAAGCTGAGGCTTAGAGAAGCTCATAACTTCACCCAGGTCACACTGAGTGCCACAGCAATCACAGCTGCTGCCAAACACCCTGCCACGGGCTTTCAGGGACATACTCCCGACTCTTTGAATAGCTTTTGCAGCATTCCTTTTCAGTTATTTATACTTGAAATGACAAGACAAGTTCATTGACAAGGAAAACCTATCAACCATGGTCAAACTCTTTCCAGAAGAGCAGTGGCTACTTCTAGCACTTTTAGATGTACGTGTGGGGAGGATGAGAGTTTTGAGTTATAGCAACACCAGGGTTTATTAATGAGGGGTGTCTATGGGGGTGGGGGAAAGAGACCAAAACCACAGAAACGAAAAAAGGGAAGATGTTTTAAGCAGTGACCTTAAATGTCACATCCAGAGACCTCAAATCCTCCAATTTCCAACCACATGACATATCTGTGAGGCGATGAGGAACCTCTGAAGCTCAACAGCCAGACTGATGACATCTGAAAGGTACCACTTCCTCATATTTTAGAGTAGAAAGAAATTAAAGATGTAATTATACATTCTTCAACTTTAAATTGCTTTAGTGAAAAGAATTGGGGGAGCAGGAGGAGTTGCATTTTCCCCTTGCAGAAGGTGTTTTCTTCAGCTCAGATTAGCCAAACACAATATACTCCAGAGAGTGAAGGCCTTGATCCTTTTTCTCTGGAATATTGCCTATGAATCAAGCAATGATTTCAATTCCAAATAATTCCTACAATTTCTAAAAATTGTGTGATGTGTTGTGTAATAAAATTTAAAGAAATTAAATGTTGTATTTTTGTGAATGTATTTTATAGACCTCTCCTGAAACTCATTTTAGGGGATTAAAACCTTGCTTTGCAGACTGCCACAATCATTATGGGCTGGGCCTTCAGTAAGTCTTCAAAACTTCAGAGAGAGGAGTCATTTTGGGGTATCTGATAGCAAACTGTTATCTCCATATGAGTCTTTTTCAGCAATGTCTGCATAAGCTGGTCACTCTTTACAACTGAACATGAGATATAAAGTTTAAATGGGTACACTTTTGACATTGAAAGTGATCGTTATTATTAGCTATGCCAAAACAACAGTGAAAACCAGAGACTGACCTACGTTCATTGGGACTTATGAAGACCCTAACAATATTCCAATATTCCTTCACAGCTGGATGCTGAGGCCCCACCTTTAACTTTAAATAACCATTTGTCAACAACTCTTCCTTCATTTTCCAAAATCAAACGATAGTTGTTAACTTTTACATTTTCCAAACACTTTTCATTAGTTTTTATTTAGCTTTATTTATTTTAGTTAGACTAATTAGTTTTTGGAATAATTATTAATAATAATAATTTATAATCAGTTTTTCTTTCTCCCTATTTGTATGAAATAGGCCTTTTGAAAATAAATGCCCCACATTCTCATTTCAGAAAAGCATATTTTCAGGACCTTGCCTTTTTGATCCACTATCTGTCCATGCAGCTCTCATCAACAAAACTCTTAAAATAACAAAGAATAGTAGGTATGGAAGTTTATGAAATTTAATAATATAATTTAAGTGCTAAGATATAATACCTAATATTTTAGAGGATTTAAAAATTCTGTAAATGAAAACAAAAATAGAACTGAATTCACCTACATACACTAGATATCATATTTTGGAAAATTTGGTTAAGCAGATCCAACATTTTTTTACCTTGAGGATTTCCTTACACCTGAAGGGAAAGTTGTTTTTGAGAACATAAGCACTTCCCACAAAGTGCCTGACTTTCTGCAAACACCTTGTAAACCACGGCCCAACAGAAAAGAGAACGAGCTGCCTGATCCCAACTGACTCAAAGGATGCAATTTCTGAAGTTTCTAGAGTATTAGACATACAAGGCTCTAATGATCAGATGTAATTATGGGCACTTTATGGGACTTTAATGGCCAGTTGTAAGGAAACTAAATAGCTTTATTAGGATTATGTACAAAGTCAGCCAAAATCTCTCAAGGTGCAAATTGTTCCTGAGAACTACGTTAGAGATTCACGGCAGCACTTAGGTTTTCCCCCTCCACTGGCACAGCATCTGATTCAGTGAAACTTTAATTTATCAGAAACAGAACTGGGAAATTTCAATTAGTTTCACAGAGGAAACCCAGGCTTGGAGAGACAATAAGTGGCAGATCTGGGAATAGTACCCTAAACATCAGACTCATCATCCATTGCCCTTTTCTACTCTACCAGGTACACTGAGCACTGGCAATTCAAAACCCAAGATAGTTATGTTTACATTGCACAGAATCTGGCAGACATAAAGTTTATGAAAAGAGGTATATCCTACATTTTGTTAAAATACCTATAATTTAGAAGTTGATATAGCTTTAAAAAGGAAGAAAGTAAAAGAATATAAAAGCCGGATAAAGCAAAGCGTTTTGGTGGAAAAGCAGGGGGGCAATTAAGGAAGGCATAATATGTCTGCAAAGGCCCATGGACTTGCTGTGTGCACGGACAGAACATAATGCAGGTTGTACTGCCCCAGGTGTCATATTAATTTCAATTTGTCAGTTATTCATTTTCCTGAGAACAGAGGTGTGAACACGTTTCAAATTTCTAAACAAGATATTTATGGTAGTAAAAGGTGGTATTGCTTGCTTCGGGCAAATTGGAGCAGTTGAGGTCAGGCAATCTATTTGTATAGTGCAGTGTTTGTGACGTGGATCGATGCAAAGAAAATTGGCCACTGAATTTTAAAGTAAACAAGCAAAACATGGCATTAATAATGAAAAAGTATTATATTATCAATCATATGGTGGAGCTCAAAAACTATGAGATTTTCTCTCAGGGAAGTTGATTCTGCCAAGGAATAGGGATTAAATAGTTTTTCCTCTTACTGGCATAGAATTTTGTTCATATAGTTCAAATATTTATCTAAATTTAGATTTTTGTATGTGGAGAGCAATCATGCATTGAGAATTTTAACAATTGATCAGAAAAGAAATGCTCAGATCCCGAGAATTACTTTCAATTGTGTGATCTGAGGACATTTGGTCACTTCTTATTTTTCCCCCCAGTCCTAAAGGCGGTGGGGATGCATCCTACTTTCAGTAGCTGAGGTGAATATTCTTAGATCAGATGGACATGACGCTGAGATACTTTCCTCTCCTCACAAATTCAAATTAGGTGCTGAGCTGCTCTGCCGTGCTTCTGAGTATCTATTGGTAAAATACGAGACACTTCTGCTTGGAGCAGTAACAACAAGTACAGATTATTGATGGCTCCTCTCTCAGATTCATAAATCATATTACCAGGCTGTTTGTGCTTCACTGAGTAGCCTGAATTGAGGCGGTCGAGTTTATTTGCAGTTATTTTTATGTTTTCCTTTTTAATTTCAACTTCTTTCTAGCGTTACTTTGTTGGATGGAGCCATATAAAATTACGTCTAGCAAAGAAGTTTAAAGAACAGTATAGAATTTATTTTGAGGAGAATTCAATTAATTGTATAAATATTTAGATGACTTTTTAATTGGTCAAAGCTGGTAAATTCACAGCATTTCTTAATTCAAAAACACATGCCCTAGATGCAATGTGTTATCCTGGCTTGGTTTCTGAAACAGAAATAAATGCCAGTGGAAAAACTGGTGAAATTCGAACAGAGTCTATAGCTTAGTTGATCATGTTGTACCAATGTTAATTTCTCAGTTTTTAACAAATGTGATACGTTAACGTTAAGGGGAAATGGGTGAAGGGGATACAGGAATTCTCTGTACTATAGATGGAACTTCTCTTTAAATCTAAAATTATTCAAAAACAAAAGTTTATTTGAAAAAAAAAAAACACCTGTATTCATTAATGAAAAGAAAACGTGGTATATTATAGTCTTGATATCTGAAGGGGAAACTTGATTGTGTCATATTATTTATTTGCAATATGGCAGAACTTTCAATCAACACTATGTAACCTGTATGAGACTTTTTATATACCCAAAACTATCAGGTTTTGTCATTTCTTTAGTTCTGATTTTCAGACTCACAAAAAGTGAAATTGTTTTAATTGATAAGCTTCTAAGTGGAGAACTCACTCTACTTTTGGTCAGTGGTGGAAAAATGGTATGGGTAGAGTTTGGGAAATAAAACTGGAGAACTGTAACATTCAGCATTAAATTTATATTATGAGCTCTACTAAAGTAGGATATTTGTCTATTTTAATAAAAACTTGAAAAATATGGGGGAAAGAAAACCTTTTTAATTTTCAGTGTTTGGACCTTAAATTAGAAACAGCTAAAGGAGAAGTTTTTTAAATTGTTGTTTTATTTTTGGTCATATAATTGATTACATAAGACATAGAGCCTCTGCATTTCCACCTCAAAATCAAGCTAACATTTTAAGCAGGAAAAACTTCATATTACAATAATAGGTATTTGAATTGAGATAAAGAAAAGAATTGGTTAATTTATCAATTTGGAGTAAAACAGCCAGTTAATCCACAAGCAGAATCATTTCCAGACAATTAGGTAAAGAGGAGAATGGTATGCATAGCACTTCCATCATGATGGCTCAAAATACCAGATTTACTTACATGAGAAAAAGCTCAAAGTATTAATTTAAAAATATCTAATACTATAAGTTTAAAATGCATATAAAAAGTTAAAAGGAAATATAACAGTATTATAACAGCATTCTCTTGGTTATGCAGTTACGCAGTAAGAATGCAAAAAATCTGTTGCATTTTCTAAACACAGTGGATTCTTTTTTTTAACGTTATTTTTTTTAGTATATTCTTTATTTTTAAAAAGATACTTAAATTATATAAATGTTACATAAAAATATAGGAGATTCCCATATGCCCTGCTCTGTACATGTCCCACATTTTCCCACATTAACAACATCTTTCATTAGTGAGGTACATTCATTGCAATTGATGAGCACATTTTGGAGCATTGCCACTAAGCATGGATTATAGTTTACATTGTAGTTTACACTCTCTTCCACACAATTTTGAAAAAATATTTGAAAACATTATTTGTTATAGTTCTATAGATTCTATCATAAGGAGCACCAGTTTGTTTTCTCCATCTCACTGATGAATTTGAGGTTATTTCCACTTTATTATAAGTATGCCTTTGGTGAGTAACTACTGTACACAAATTCATGCCTGCATTTCTGATTATAACACTGGTAGAATCAAAGGTCTTAAAACATTGTTAATTTTATTTTCAAAAAGTTATACCAATTTACCTTTCCAACAGCATGAACGAAAAGTGGCCTTGGGCGTGACCTAAGAGCCAAATTTAACTACTTACAATTAAAAAATAACAATCTTTGTTAAAAAAATAATAATAATAATAAAATACATGCTTTAAAAAAATACCAGATTTAATTGTTGCTTCTGTAATAAACTGATTTCACCAACAAACTCCCCCCTCCCATTCCCCTCCCCCGCAGCCCCCCATTGAATTTTAAATGTGCCCTTACCGGAGGGGTACTGAAAATGTAGAAGGATGAACCTTTCAGCGCCAGGAACTTGTATCTGAAGGTTTGAGAGGAGTCAGTTCCTTGGAGTCGCTCATTTACCCACCCCATATGTACAACCTGCAGAGGGAAACCTTTGAAAATTAAAAACCAAGCCTTAATAAGAGCATACTGTCACAGGAGCAGAAAGAGCAAGCACTAAACAAGTTGCTCTCTATTTCAGCACACTAAAAATCAGCAGATTGGAGAAACTTGAAGAAGCCTAAATTTCCAAAAATAAAATGTACATGATATGAATGCATACTATCTTGAGTTGAACATCCAAAGTTCTGTATTAGGTCAGGTTCTAGATATGAGCTTCTATCTATCCCCAGGTTTGATCAATAATGGACCTCTCTGCTGTGTTAGCATTGTATGTTCCATGCATTTTTAAAGAATACAGTATTGAATTGCATTCTATTAGGGATTAGTATTTCAGATATTTCTATAAGCTTGTAAAAACAGTTGATTATATTTCTATATCTATAGTAAACATATATAAGTTGACATATGTGGAAAAACTAGCTACGTTTTTTTGTTTGGTTCAAATCTCTAAGAACAGAGAAAATAATGCAAAAATATTAGATTTTTACATCTGGCTTTGAGTATTTACTCTTGACACAAAATACAAATTATTAAAATCAGAATAGGATTCGAAAAGTTAATGGGAGAAGTAATACAATTTAAGAATTCAGTACATGAATTCAAACTAATATGAAGCAAAAATTTCTGCCTTACCTAATACTTTATTGTGTGACACAGTTCATAGGAAGTGATAAGAGTAATTTCATTTTAATTTCTTCCTTTTGCTATGTTAAGGAAAACCAGTTAATGAACATAATCATAGGCAGTAAAGATTGAAAACAACTTGAAAAACTTTTAAAAATTAAAATGAATTTATCATAGACACTCCAATCACTTTATGAAGTGAAATTTTCCTATGAGCTGTTTTACGGAAGGAACCATGCACGACGTAGTATCTTTCAAGTTTGGAAAATTGTGCTTGCATAGTATGTACTCAAAAGAAGTTATCTGACTGAATGGAATAACAACTAGAATGCATTCAAGGTAGACAATTTCTAGCTTTAATTTTTTACTTGACAAACCACTGACAGTTTTCACTCTTAAACCTGGAATACTTCCTAGAAGATCAATGGTAGGCTGATGTCTAATTTCATCTCAAGATGCCAGATGAAATTTTTTTAAAACTGTCCACAAACAGTATTTCTAGAGATGGAAAAGAGAAAATTAGAGTATTGTTCTGCAGAGAACTGTAGCCATAGCTAAATGGTCAACATTATTATGGTTTTGAGTGTTGAATACAAATAATTTAAAATATTCTAAACAATTTCTTATCTCGTTGTACTTCATATTACAAAGCTTTTAAAAAGTAACCCAAATATTTCACTGGCTCTTGAGCTTTTAAGTTCTTTACGGGTTTAAATGTAGTCAGTACACCTAAAGTAAGACATAGTAACCACATCAATGTTAATGCTCTAATACATTTAAAAATTTTTATATGTGATCTTGGACACATTTAATTTTGCCAAGCCTCGTTTTTTTTTTTTTTTTAGAAAGGTAGCAGGGATTGAATCCAGTCCTTGTACATGTGAAGTATGCGCTCAACCACTGAGCTATACCCGCTCAGCCAAGCCTCAGTTTTTATTCATCATAAAATGGGACTAGAATTATCTACCTCATATGAATATTGTGAGAATTTGATGCTATACCATGGGAAACCTCTTTGCACTTGCTAGAAGCTAGCAGGCAAGTAATACATTGTTCAGATGGCATTAATTGGTTGAAAAACTATTAAAATATAATCGACTATTTTGAATTTCACGTGGATTTGAAGGCAAGACAGATTATTTACAAATATTTGATTAACTTGTCTTCTTTTTATCTGGTTGGGTCATAGAGAAACATTTTCGTTGGGTGTACTACTGACATTAACTCTGTTATTAATCATAAGATGTGCCCAACTTCCATTGTTGAAACTTATTTCATTTTCCTAGCCAATTTAGCAGATACTTGATGTTTAGAAAATTAACATGAATTCAATGGGCAAATATTTAATTCCCAATTCATTACTGTATGGGTGCAATGACTTGTATAAGATGGGACTAATTTTTACAGTAAATATTGCCTCAAATGGTGGGGCTCCTGAGGGCTCTGGAGACATCCAGACACTATAGACAGGGCAGATAGTTCAGGAGTTTGGTGCCCTACCAGTGAGCTCTACTTGGGAGTTTATGCTCCCCAGTGTGAAAGTGTTGGACTCAGTTGTGGTTTCCCTACACATGGCTCTTCTGCCTCTTCTATTTGAACTGTAGTTAGTACTAGAGTTGATAGGTGTATGTCCAAGAGACTTAAATCTTTGGGCTGCCCATGTGCCAGTTGGGCCCTGAATCTCAACAGAGTTGTAACACCTACTCTCCAGTTCATTGGACTCACCCCGGACAATTAACAAGGAGACGATGATGGACAGTGACCATCCCAAGGAACAGAGAAAGTCTGTAACTGCAAGCAATAGTCCCATCCATCTGCCCCATGGGATCTAAACACCCTCTCAATTAGAGGTGGATTGGACATCACCATCCCAGAATTCTCAGGATTGGGGAATGAACTATGTATTAGAGTAGACTTACTCTTATTGTACTATAGACTTATTGTTATTTTAGCAATGGAAAAACTTTTGTCATTGATGTGGAGGCAGTGGCCACCGGAAGTTCTGAGGAGAAGGGAGAGGGAAAAACAGGTGTAATATGGGGGCATTTTCAGGACATTGGAATTGTCCTACGTGACGTTGCAATGACAGACCATTATATATTTTGTCATAACTTACAAAATTGTGCAGTAGAAGTGTAAACTATGCTGCAAACTATAATCCACGCTTAGAGGTGATGCTCCAATATGTGTTCATCAATTGTAACAAATGTACCACACTAATGAAGGATGTGTGAAAGTGTGGGAGGGGTAGGGAGTGGGGCATATGGGGTCCCCTTTATTTTTTATGAAACATTTATGTACCTAAGTGTCTTTAAAAAGAAGTTTAAGAAGTATATTAAAAAAAAGATGGGACTAATTTTAAGTACAGTTGCTAAAACAACAAATTGCAAACATAGTGACTTTTACATAATAAGGAAAACCATATTAGGTTAGGGATTTGTTCTGTTATTTGAAGAATTGGACATAATGACATTAAATAAGTTCTAATTAAATAAATAAGTTATCTTAAGGTGTATACAATCATCTTGTTAAAAAAGCTAATTAAATGGTGTTGAATATTTGTTGATGTTTTCCAAATGAAATCATGAGTATAAAGGGATTTAAAACTACATGGTTAGTAGCATGGATTTTTTTTTTCTCTCTATACCTTGCAAAGTTGTAAAAGCTAAAAGTCTTTCTGTGGTTAGAGAACAATATTCACTTGATTGCTCTGTTTTCCATCAGGGCTCTAACCTTAGTTTAAGGGTATGTATGCTCAGGATAACACTCCAGGGTGGCAGCAGGCACTCCTGCTTTAGTGGCAAGCCTGGATCTTAAGTCCAAACGGCCTCCGGACTCTGTCTCCCCATTGCTCATTGTGTGGTCGTGGCAATTTACTTAACCTCTGTTTAATGCCCGTATCTGTAAAATGGGAGTAATGTAACCTACTGCACAAGCATATTTTGAGGAGTAAATGAAGTACGGTGTATGACAGTAATTTGCCTAACATAAAATGCTATATAAATATCAGGTGGCATTAACTTCGTTAAGCAGGATTGTCGTGTCTTTTCTCAGTGTTCTTATAGCACTTCCCACTGGATCCCCCATTAAACCACAAGCTCTTTGAGGGCAAGAACAATGTCTTTTCTCTGTAGTCTACTCTATATACCCTAGTGCTGGAAGATTGCACGTCTTTCCTATTTCTTGAAAGAGATGACTCTTCGTCTACTTAACAGCTGTATCTTTATAAGCAGTTATATAATATATACAGCGGGGAAGGCATGTTTATTGTATTTTTCAGGATGGCTTAGGGAGGAGCTTTCTTTTATTTATCAAAGCATGGAACCGGAGTCTCCAGAAAATTTAGGAAATGGATTAAATCCTCAATTTATTGTAAACTTTTAAGAGTCAGCAGCAAGCACAAATATCTGCTTTGATACTCTATCAGGCATAAGGTGTAGCAGGAAACCTACCAATATCCTTTCCACACTACCAAGTTTACAAGAGGGGGAAGGGAGCAGAAAACAAACACGTTCTAGACATACCACTAAGAAATGGGATTTTAAAAGAAATCCCTCTGCCGGTCTTCAGCAACATGGTTTAAAGAGTTCTCTAAAATTTGTAAAACAATTGTTTCCTCTGGTGAGAAATTCTAATGGTCAAAGTCTTTTGACTCTGGGTCCAAATTAGTTCAGAAACAGGGGATTTAAAGTAATCATTTTTCCTACAGGGGAGGGAAAATATTGTGCCTCTTCCTTTTTAAAAAGCCATCTATTCTAATTCTCCCACGTCTCTCATCTTCCTCATTTCATGACATACTTAAGCATATTTCCAATTTGAGTTTCATAGATGAAATGATGAATTGGAACCTGACATATCAGTACTTAAGACAAGGCTTGTATATATTACAGATAAATAAAGATAGATAGATAGATAGATAGATAGATAGATAGATAATATTTATATTATATGCAGATTAAGGTAGATTAGATTAGAAAATACAAAGTATAAATTCTTTTCTGAAATGGAGAATGATGATTCTTTGCCTAACATATTAGAAGCAAGTGAAAAGAATTTAGTCAAGGGATTAAACTACCATATATTTTCAACTCATATAGTGGTTTATCTGTTTCTTCAGAAACACAGATATTAGGTGGGGAATACAAGAACCAAGACTTTCCCCGATAATAAACTGACAATGTTGTTTTCCTCTATCTCTCTCTTTTCATTCGACTCTCTTTTTTTTTTTTTTTTGAGGGCTGGTAAAGTATATCTCTATGTCTATCTTGAGCTTGATCTCGATCTATCTATCTATCTATCTATCTATCTATCTATCTATCTATCTATCTATCTACCTACCTACCTATCCATCTTCCCCTTTTCTTATCTAAGTAACACAGATCTTGGCAAGTAGTTGAACAGGAATTACATATTGAGGAGTGAATGAAAAGCTACTTTTTCTGGTCAAGATGACAATAATACAGGTTGTTAATATTCTGAAAATTCTCTTAGTTGAATGTGAACTTCATTAAATTCCATATGTAATTTAATTCTGCTAAGTTTAATTAGGAAAGAAATAAGTAATAGCTTTGCTATTATTGGAAACATTGGCTGCTTTATGAATCTTTTTTAGGTATATGCAGTTCATAAATCATATTAAGGGAAGCTAATTTTACCTTTTACATTATGGATTTTCTAATGGCTTATTACATGTTCCAAGAAATGTATATTATACTTTTATGAACATCTACCTGATAGTATCAGCAGAATTACAGTAAGAGGATATAAACCATTATAATAAAGAAGCATATTTTCATTTATCTTTTCTCATGCCATTTCTATGGAAAAGTCCATTTGGGGGCCTGAAACAGTGAAGATAATTAGTGAAGCATCTGTAAGATGATAGTTTTACAGCTAGTATATTTCTTTAGACAGAGAAAAGCCAGAATTACTTGTATTATTTGGGTTTCATTTGGATTTGGGCAGAAACTCATCTATATCTCTCTGGTCTCCCTTTGCATTTCCTTTAAGTCAGGTTGTTTGAGGATAAATTTATTTAGGAAATATAGAAAGCTGCTTGCTCTTTCAGTAAGTTGAATTATGTTCTAGTTTGCGTGAGACAATTGTAATTTATGCCTGCTGTCTTAGTGTCTCTTTTAGGTTGTCTTTATCCCAGACAAAATGCCCTATTTTGAATGATAAATTAAATGGTAGTTTTATGAGTCTAAGGAGCTATTCTCTATGACTTCTGTATTATCCTAATTCTGTTTCTTCTGCTTTTATTTGCCAATCTCAGTGGTTATGAAACACCTTTAGTTTTCCATATTTATTCAAACATATTTCTTCTTTGCTACACAACAAATCAAGAATTAACTTTTCAGCACGAGAAAAGAAAAAAAGCCTACTTGTTTTTAAAGGATCCAGGATTAATTTCTTTTATGTCTACTTCCCCAAGTCAGTTCAACGCTCCTTATATACTGACCATGTGTTATGTACAAAAGACACAAAGCCAGGTGCCCTAGAGAACGCAAGGATACATAAGATGATGGTCCTTGGCGTCAAAGAGCTTTCTTCACATTTCTGTCAAAATTTTTTTGAAATAAAAACATTAGATATGGGCTCAAACAAATTAACAGAGGTGGGCTTGTTATAGTGTAGATTAGAGGCTGGGAATGCAATGAAGGACAAAAGCCCTAATTATACTTATTAGCAAGAGCACTTTCAGCCAATTTGTGTGCGTGCATATGTGTGTCTCCCAGCTAGTGACCGTATCCATTTGAATATAGACTATTGTTACTTGTCTAGCCCTCCAAACACTGCTGCCCATGTTACCAGAGCCTTTGGTCTGCATCCTAAGTTCCTTGTCCACACTTGATAAAGGAAACTGCAGTGAATGGGCAAGTTCAAGGCCTAATAGAATTTCTCTAACAGTGATAGGATCCCTGATTTATTCCATCAGTCTCCAAACTCTTTTGATTGTTTACCCTATCAGTACAAGCGTTTTTGGCATGCTTCCCTATTTCATATGTTATACATATATAACCAAAGTATATATGCTATTGTCAATAGCTGTATCAAATATTACTAAGATTAATATTTAAATTTGATAAAATATGAGAATAAAAAGAAGTTTTTCTATTTTCTCTTTGCATCCCAATATTCTCTTGTGCCCCTGTGACTGACTTAGATTACTTTGTACTGCCACAAAAGAGGCTGCAATCAGCATAAAAGCCAGGGTTTATCCTCTAAACCCCACCCTACCTCCCCCACCAAAAAACAGGAATGTACTAAAAGCAGACCAAACTGCGTGGCTCTTCACTTTTCCTGAGAGAGCTGAAAAACCCCTCCATCTTTTTTACTATCCAAAGCAATCCTGCCTGATATAAACAATGCCATTTTCTAACAAAGATACTTCTTTATGTAAGGGGCATGAAATTACTCCAGTTACCCCCACCCCCAAATTCTTATTTACACCCTCTGATATTTGAGAGAGTCTGTCTACAGACTATATTAATGATTCATTCATCTAGATTCTCCAAAACTGAGAAGCCTTTGGAAAAACAGTACTTAAGGACTTAGTTCATGATTTCAGCTTCCCAGCAAAGTTCTTCCATTTGAGAGGCACACTTCTGCTATACCCTTTCCCTTTTCAGAGAGTAGGTAAAACAAATAAACAAGCATCCGTTTGACAGATTTCTATATCTTGCATAAAACCATAGTTATCATTATTCACCCCAATAACCTGTATTGGAATACATGAAGTTGAGTTCTGGCAGAATTATTAACAGAGCTATTTTTTTCATCTATGAAACTAAATTTTATATTTTCTCCAAATAAAAATGAAATCTATCTATATCCACTCATATCTATTTAGCTATGCATATATCATCTATGTAATTTATCTCTATCTATCTATCTCTATCTATTTATCATCTATCTGTCTGCCTGTCTCACTCTCTGCTTTTCTTTTTCCTTAGTTCTAGGAAAGTTTAAAGCCAAATTCAAAGTCCAGCCTTAGTAATCTGTTCTTCTCATTTGATTAGCAGCAAAATCATAATCACAATTTTGTAGCACTTTACACCTCTGAGGTCCTTTCACATTCTTTATCTCAAGTGGACATCACAGTTTTGGACCACGAGTAGGCAGCATTCTCACTCAGGATCTACCCCTTGCTTCTTTTGTGGCTTTGGGTAGCTAGTTACCTAATATCTCTATGCCTCATTTTCCTTCTCTGTACGACTGAGTAAACCTCTTCCTCAGAAGGCTGCTATGAAGGATACATAGATGTTTGTGAAGAATTTTGCCTAGTGTGAAGTGCTCAATAAATGGTAGCTATGGTTATCATGATGATTACTTCTTCTGCAAAGAAAATAAAACTAAGAGCCGTGGAGTATTGTGGGACTCAACCAATATATGCAAGGAAATTTGAATTCAATGCCAGTGCTTTCTCCAGCTTTTTCTAGCACCCATTTGATAGGGGGCACCATCACCTCTGGCCCGCCATACACATGGACACTAACCCATTTAATTGAGTCTAAGCTGCCTCAGGCCCTCTTAGAAGTTATCAGAATATTCTTTCTATTATTATCAACCTACTCACTTAGGGGGAAGCAGTAATAATCTGCATTAACTCGTTGATGTTACATGGGGTTACTTCCTTACACTATGTAGATGAAAGAAGGGATGATGTGCTGAACAGGCAAGGAAAGATGTCTTCTTCCAGAGCAACAAACATCAAAAGGCCAAAGGAGGAACCAACACCAACCATAGCTGAATCTGTCTTAAATTAACCATAGTCCTGGGAGAAGGAGCTTATGAGACAATCTAGAAAATTCATAGGCATTGGCTATTCTTATAAAAATCCTTTCAATCTTGCCCTCCATGGCAGATATTTTAGAACTCTTCTTACTCTAAAATAAATCATTTTCCCCTTGAGTTATTTCTTGTTTTAAAAAACTTGAAACATAGAGAATATTCTAAATGAAATAAATCATCAATAATTTGCAGCCCAGAGATTTAATATTTTCTGTGCATTTTGGTGTATTCCATTTAAATCAACATATATATCACACATGTGCAAAAGCTTCTATCAATAGTTTTATGTTCTATATTTTATTTTCCTTTCCATAGCAAGAGTATTTTCCCATGGTCATTAAAAAATCTTAAATGTCTCCATTTTTCGATGACTCTCCTGGTTGGACAGTACCTATCTGGAGATGGCATTTGTTCAGTCATGGTACAGCAAGTCCTCTCTTATATAGTTCCTGAGAACTGATAGATTTCCTTAATGGTAGGTAAAACAGGTTAAGGCACATAGAGGGCTCCTCAATCAGCATTTATTAATGCTCATAAATGTGATTCAGTGGGTTACATGAAATCCCATTTATGTTATACAAATGCCTAAAATATTTAGTACCAAAATGTGGATGAGATTCTAGCAGTGTCAACAATGCAAAGAAAAATCTTATAAATATATATAGATAAATATATGGATATATATAGCACAACTGCAAACAATGCAGAGGAGGGCAGTTGCTGATTCTGAGGGTTCATATCTAACATATTTATTATATAAAATAGCTTTCTTTCATCGGTTCAAGGGAGAAGTAGCCAGAGGTTCAGTGTGGCAGGCTGGAAAATGTGAAAGTAGTTCCAAATCAATGTTTTATAATTATGGATTAAAAACAAAGAGAACTTTGAAAGCTATTAAATATATTAAAAACAATATTCAGCCCTCTGAGAAGCCACTTTTGAAGTAGATCTATTTGCTCATTTACGTGTATCAAATGTTTTTGTCTACAAACTTATAGAGGGCTAAAATAGTGACTTTTAGTAACAGAAACCACGAATCTAAACTATAATGTATACAAAACATGCAACTCTTAAAGAAAACGTGAAATAGTCCTCTACCAAAAGCATGCCAGGATACGCCAAGTGAAGCTCATCTCTAGTATTTCTTTCCAATCAAAGTAATTCAAGCCTCCCTAGAATATTCAAAGTTGTATAGAAATTTTAAGACCATACTTTGGGTTAATCTACGAGAATTTATTTTATAGATGAAGAGACAAGGTTTAGATAATTTGTTCAAATTACATCACCAGATAGTGGTTCACTTGTGATAAGAATCCAGGTTTTAGTCGAGATTTTTTCAAATAAGGCAACTAAAGTTTATACCACAGAAACAAGGCATACCATCAGAGGTACTGTGGCTGATGCCTCTAACATAAAATTCTCAGTATTGAGAATTTTGCTCGTTACATATTTTATGTTGCTATGAACTATTTTATTACTCTCTCTTGTGACTCTGTGATAAAGAGAAGTTAAACTTCAAAAGCAGAACAAAATATGGTTTGGTTCCCAGACCAGTGGTCATTCTAGCATGCCAAGTAATTACAAGTATACCTGCTAAAATGCAAACTGTTCTGTGAACTTAATTTTAATTCTTATGAAAGCTGCACATTGCAATGGAAAGCTATCAGCCTAATGACCTCTCATTTGTATTATATTTAATTGTTTCCAAACCATTTAATATGAACTATGTTTATATAGTCATAATAATCTTGCAAGTCTAATATCCCCACAATAGGGCAGATGAAGCAGCTGAAACTGAGTCTTCTTGAGAAGCACCACTCTCCTCCTGTCATCTCAGAAGGGTTTCTGGTTTTCTATAAAAAGAAAATCATGGAATATTTTCTAATATATATGGTGCTACTATAATCAGATTTCAAAAAGTTAAGTTATTTTTGGAGACTATAACACCAATTTGAGTCAGCTCCCATCAGCTCTGCTGAGTAAACTGAGACAAGATGAGCATTATTTAGGAACTGGAGGGGAAAAGTTTAAGAGAATGTCTGTTTAAAAACAAGGTATAGAAGGAAAATAATATTTTGAAATGAATCCTAAATTAATTTGAGGATATTTATGGAGATAGTCCTTGCAAAATAGCTAACACTCCTCATTTAGCTACATAAAACAGAAACAGTCGATCATAAATTTAGAGAATGCAAGAAGTAAAAGTTGCTTTCAGAAGAACTTAATTTCTCTTTTCTAATTTAAAAATGATTTTTTAGAGAGGCTTAATTTTAAATACATCCCTAGTTCCTATCTTTATTAGTAAACATTTGATTGGCAGAGATTTATTTCATGAATGGCTTCAATTTTGAATTCAAACACTATTTAAAGAGTGTTTATAAGCACTATTTAAAGCAAACTGAACACGGTTTACTCAATTTTCTTAACTTGAGGGTACAATGCATATGTCCTGAAGTCTATAAAAATGTAATCAGAAGACTAATGAAGTATAAGTAAAAAGCTGGCACTTACATTACAACTTAAACCATGACTTTATTAAAAAGGAGACAGAAGAATAGCACAGTGGTTTCAAATTTGATTTATCTGATACTCAAATAACTTGATTAGAATATGTTATTTCTAAGTACTTATGGACCTAATAAGTGAACAGTCTTTGAATTAGAAAATCAAGCATATTACAAGTTAACATACCCTCCCAGAAAGGAAGACGTCAAAAAGGTTACTACAGTGCTATGCTTACTATAGTACAGTTACTGACCACACAGTTGTAGTAATCAATCTAATCAATGTAAGAATTGTTTTTGCAGAGGACAGAATTATCTACCTGCAATAAATACCTTTTAGGTCAAAAGCCTCCCAAGAGTGAAGGTTTGCTTCCAACTAAGGTAGTTATCTAAGAAAATTACCTGATGCTTAGGATTCCAAATTATTCAGATGAGTCTCTATCATAAACTCTTCAGTGTAAACCATCATATACATATTATTCTTTAAATTGTGTTTAGTTTCAAAATATAACTGCCAATAAACAAATCATTTATGATATGGCAATCATGAGATCAGAACTATTTGCCTTATACTGTTTCCATTATAAATGAGTATTTATTTCATAGAGTTAACACACTGAGGTCATGGGCCCCCAACTTCTGTCTGATTTGTGTTAATGTTTTGCTCTCAAATATTTCCAAATCAAATGTCAAAAACAAAAAGGAGCTACTTTTGGAGACTTGTTATTATATCAACATTTAAGACAAATCCTACCTGATCACAAGGAGAACAGCATTTATTTGCCATTTTCATCTGTAGAGAGAGGGTAGTAAGGAGTCAGGGCAAGTATACTAATGCCATAATTTTTCAACCTGTCTTATTGGCAACAGAAATTAATTAGCCACACGAAGTCTCCATGGAAACAAAATTTCTTTGATGATTCATTTCCTATCTGAACACCCAACCAGAGTGAATGCACAATATGGCGGCAATCTCATAATAGAAAATACCTATATTCACATATGCAATTTATTCTTTTTAGAATATCAGCATTTTCTGAAAGTGAAGGTGTGGCACAGCAGATGCTTACATTTCAATCTGAGAAAAATGGGAAGAATGGCTTCTCTTTAACATAATCTTAAGTAATTAAAGTGATCACATTTCACATTTGTTCCTTCACTTAATTCTCCCAACAATCCTGGTAGGTAGACATGATACTGTTTTCCAGAATTTTACTATTGAGGAAATGGAGTCCCAGAATAATAATGTGCCTAAGACTACACAGTTGGAAAGTGGGGGAGCTTGGCTTTGAATTTACATTTCTGGTTTTAAAGTTTTTGAAATTTTCCAACACTCTGTTCTGCCTGCTAGAAACAATATGTGAAAAGCACCAAGAGCTGAAGGACTCTTGCTGTCATATGCATTTCAAAAAATATCAATCTAACACTACCTGTTTTTTTTTTTTTTTCTCCCTTCTATCCACCCAGATAACTTTGGAATTCTAAATGTCAAATTTGAGAAGATGAGATTTTGAAAAGGATCTGGTACATCCTTATATAATTGAAGAATGAAAGCTTCTGAGGTCCATAGAAGAGAAATCTAAAAACTTGCCGCTGTCTCAAATATTGTATTTTACTCAATCAATGTCTACATGTCAGCTCTCAGGAACAATCTAGGTTGTGAAAAAGAAGAGGGATAGAGGGGTCAGAACGGAGAGAAGGGTACTATTGCAGGCTGAGTTTGTGCCTGGTGGGCTACACAGTGTGTTTTCAATGGTTCCCTTTTTCTACCTCTTCCAGTCACCAATTTGCCACTGAAATAGAAGCAGGAATAGTGATGCAAATGCTGGGCATAAAACCCGGAAGGGAATGAGAACAAGAAAATTGTCAAAATCAAACTTTGTCCAAGGGTTAGTCTCTATATGAGCCTCTCATAGCTGTGATCAATCAATTCATTGACAGCATTCTGTCTGGGCCGAGCCCTTCAGTGGTTGCTGAAATTTCATTTAGGGAACCTAATATCCCACGGACCTTTTAATACCCACTCTCTCTTTTTATTCCTTAAAAAAAAATTCCTATTGACTTTGAACTTCAGTCACCCCACTCAAGGGAACATAATATTTTTTCTTTCCTGGATTCCTGCAATAACATTTTAAGAAATAATTTTTTGTTTTATATATATATATATATATATATATATATATACACACATATACATATTTATATATATGTATATATATATGTACATACATATGCATATATATATTCATATATTTTCATTATTTTAGGCGAATTATAGTCTTAGTCCAATTAGGTTTACCCAAAATAAAACTGCTGCTTGACATCAATGCATCTGGATAAACTATAAATAAAATTATAATACTAGATGCTTACAAATAGTGCATAAGTGTGCATGCATGTGTATTTGGGGGGTGTGTTACAGAGAGCAAGAAAGGGAGAAAAACCTCTAGCTACGACATATCCAAATGTTTGATCTAGCCTATGCTCTTGTACTAGGAAACATTTAAATGACTTACTGTTTAACTTATATTATGAGGTTTGATATGTTGAAACAAATGCATTCTCTACTATATTATCATTATGATCAATTACTTTCAGGTTAATAGTAAATAATAGAAACACTAACTCTTTTTAATGTATGATAAAATATAAGCCATAAGTGGAAAATCTGTGTGCTTACATTTTGAAGTGTCAGATCACTGATGTTTGCTGATACTGCCCTCAGCCATTCAGCACTCTCCTGCGATGTATAAAACTGAAGAATTCCAGTGCTGACGCCATCCAAGGCAAGCACTTCAAACGCACATGACCTACAGAGGGGAGAAAAAGGCAACACTGTCCAAGGAAGTATGTCAGAGTTCAGGTACATCCTAGTTGACCAACCATTTCTTTGCAAATAGTGAGGAGAGTGGAGGAGCAATTTTTTAAAATCAGATTTAATTGCAGCAAGTGCTTCTACTCCAGGTTTGTTTAGTATTGTCTATTATTTACTATAGAAAACACAACAGAAAATTGTAATCATATACATGTTTTAGAAAGTATATTAAATAGGTTTACTGAAATTAAGTTCAAAATACTTAAGTCCCTCATTACTGAAAGCCATTTTTAAACAAAAATATGAAAGACATTTCATATAGAAAATAACTCTTGCTCTTGTAGAGATTTCGTAGATATTATCTTATACGCTCCTCAGTAAATTATGCTGAAGCCCATTTATTACACTATTTAAATCTCTTGACACAATGATGATGGTGCAGAATCAAACGCCATCATTACTGAACACTGATGATATTTTTACAATCACATGTATATTTTTGATTTACAGTAGTGCTTTTGAAGAACTTGCTTCATTCTTTTTCATGAAAACCAGAGTACCATAAACACAACCATGACAAATTATTTTGCAAAATATAACCATGACACAATCATGATGAATCATTACAGCAAAATAATTGTTTCTAATTCAGTAGTTCTCCTCCCATAACTTGCAAATTTTTAAAAAGATATATATAAGTATTGTAAAAAACTGATGCCATTTAAATGTCAGCTTATATATAATAAGACTACAATATATATAATCTATGTAGCCTATGTACCTCCACGGTCCTAAGAAGATAATTGAAAACTAAAAATCCTAACAAAACAAAATAAAACAAACATATTTTTAAAAATCAAAGTCCATACTAAATTATGTTTCTAATAATATTTTGGATGTGAGTATAATCCACTGTTTTGTTAAGAAAGGAGGAGGATATAGAAATTGTAAAACAATCTCACATACTCTTGAAGCAAATATGTCAGATCAGAGTTTCCTCCGAATAAGCAATCTCTGTTTCTTAAAAACAAACATCCCTGATGAGAAGCCATTTCCACCTTAATCTGAATTGCTTAAAATAGAACATAAGGTGAACTTATTTCTAGCAGATTCTTCCGCTTGGTGAAATATATAAAGTGATAAATGAGAACACTTAAAAAGGACGATAACTGAAGGTAAAAATTTCACTAGGGGAGATCAAGCGTAAATATGACCTGGTAGAAGAAATAACTGGAGAACCTTCCAAAATATGTATAATGGGAGTATCAGAAGAAGAGAGAGCGAGAAAGGAACAGAAAAAAATATTTGAAGAAATAATGGCTCAAAATATCCCAAATTTATTGAAAAACACTAAAGTACACATCTAAGTACAATAAATGGAAAGAGATCCGCTAAGGGACACATTATAGTAAAAATGTTCAAAGTCAAAGACAAGGAGAAAAACTTGAAAACAACAACCGAAACCTCCCATCATTTTGTAGGAAACGCCAAAAAAAATAACAGGTGAAGTCCTGATGCACGTGACAACATGGATGAAACTTGAGGACATTATACTGACACAGAAGGACACAAAAGGACAAATGTTGTATGGTCTCATTTATATGAACTCATTACAATTATAATGATAAGAATCAAGCTTTACTGGGCTAAGAAATGTATACAAATGGTAAAACCATAAAGTAAAATTGCGTGATAGGGAAGTGATACTTATAGTCCATGGGGATCCTGTTAGAGGTGAGAAAATGTTTTAAAATTGATTTCAGTGTAAGGCTGCACAATTCTGAATAAACTAAGCATCACGGAATTGTACATTTTATATGGGCAAATTATGTGGTATGTGAACTGTATCTGAACAAGCCTGTTTTTTCAAAAAAGGGAAAATAGAAGGAAGGAAATTGGAGATGGTAAGTCTATTTTTTCAATGATTTTTGCTTTTTCTTTATAGGAAGAGAAAGGGGGCAGTAGCTGCAGAGGGCAATGGAGTGAAGTTTATTCCTTTAAACAATGTATAATAGTATTTTTATAATTATATGTTTTCCCTAATAGATGTAAAAATGAGCTCCTGCTACATGTCTATACCATTGTTGGATCCTCATCACCTTGAACAGCTATTGCAGGTAATATTTATTGCTCAATTAGCTTTTGCTGAATTGAGCTGAGTCGAACTGAACCATGACTAAATACAGCAGTAATTTAGTAGAACTAACTGGCTAGAACCAAAAAAAAAAACAAAAAACCACACAATAAAACCCGAACAACAAATTCAGAATTCAGCACTTCATTACTGATACACTGGGTTCCAAAAGCGCTAGCAAATCTGTTCCTCTTGTTCACTGATCTCCAACTCTTGCTATGTAGGAGAAGAGTTTCCTTACCTTCTTCATCATTTTGATATTCATTTCATCTGCCCTTAGAAAAACATCTAATGAATAACCCAGAGATATCATTTCAAGTTCCATTTCTGTTGTGCTCATTCCAAAGTTCTTTGGCTCTAAAAATGCTGGGGGATGTGTTTTCCACAATTTGGTGTGATATTCCACAGAAATTCAGTGCTTAGTAAATACTGAAGAAACTTAACAACATTTCTACCATCTAAGTACTTATTAGCTGCCATTAAGTGCTAACAAAAAAAAAATGGATCACTGTCAACATTTCTCAACCTAGTGTTAACTTGGGTAATATATACCAAATCAGGCTGACCTGAATTTACTGTTAAAAAGCTGGCCCAATGGGTCATTATTGACAACAGAGAAGTACCATAGCTCCCAGAGATGTGCATTTAGAGATGATTATTTTTAGGTACCTTTTCTTTTGAACTACAGCGCACACACATAAAAGTACACAAATTACAAGTGTTAATCCTGATAAACACCCATAAAATAGATATGTCTGGGTACCCAGCTTCCAGATCCAGAGAGGGAATTTTAACAGTATATCAACAGTCCCTTAGACTCTCCCTCCCTCCAATGTACCTTTTCCCCTCAAGGGTGGCCAACACTGTGACCTCCAAGACCTGATATTAATTAGCTTGGTCTATCCTTGAACTTTATCCTGAGGGAATCATGAGCCCTCTTTTGAATTTGGTTTTGTTCACTCAACATGATATCTGTGAGATTCATCCAAGTTGTTACACGTAATTATAGTTTGTTCATTTTCATTACTGTATACACTTTTATCGTAAAATATATACAAATTTATTTACAAATATGTAAAATTATTTATTGTTTTACTGTTAGCGGACATTTCAGTTGTTTCCATTTGGAGATGTTATAGCGTTGCTGTGAGCATTCTACGTTTGTTTGTTGTGGGGTTTTTTTGGTGAATATAGGAACACATTTCTATTGTCTGTGGTCTATAAATGGAAGAGCTAGATCATAAATTACATATGTATTGAGTTAAACTCTTTTGTAAAGTATTGTACTATCAGGAATATGTAAGAATTTCAAATGTTCCTTATTGTCTCCAATACTTGGTATTGTCTGTCTTTTCATCTTTACCAATCTGGTGTGTATGTTGTAGTTTTAATTTACATTTCCCTGATGACCAGCAATATACATGCCAGAGTATCCAGTGTATCACTAACTAAACATTGGACACTCTTAATATGATCGACACTGTAATTACTATTATACTGTGTTATGGAAAACAATAAGCAATATGTGAGGGAGAAAGATAGTGGAGCCAGGCTCCGTTCATGATCATTTATTATTTGTGTGGTCTTGAGAAAGATATTTACATTTTCAGCACTGACGCAATGGATCCTAGAAGCTCATAGTACACGCACAGTGTGTAGAGAGTTGTGTTTTCCAATGAAACAGAATGAGGTCTGAGCCAGAGGTTCTGTGTTTTGAGTCTATCACATTTATGTTTTAACTTTATGAAACAAGCTATCATTCAACCTCTGAGAAACATTTTCCTCATTTATGTGATGGGCTTCAAAATGCCAATTGTTTCACAGAATAGAAATATTACAAGAAACAAACAGGATCATGTAAACAGTTATTTATAAACTCATAGGTACTCTACAAATATTATTATTGAAAACGCAGTCAAGTTATCTGTCAAAGCAAGCAATGAAAATTGCGTATTATGTGAACAGAAATGGTGAATGCTATTGGTAAAAAAGCTAATAGATACCAATATAATAATAAAGTATGAATATAAAATTTAAAATTTGTTTTGTTATAAAGCAATATTAGTTTGTGTCAGTTACACAAATTATCATGCATGACTAATTGCTAAATACTCCTACTAACTTTCAGATTAATTCTGTGGTTTGTATTTTCTCAGTATTTCACTTATACTGAGTTTAGACCTGTCTGTAAAGTTCCTCTCTATGGCTCACATTGCCATAGAGGCAATGTTATATTTTAGCTCACATATCCATTACTCAGTTCCCAAAATGGTGTTTGATAATCATACGATAGATTTTAAAAATCAGCAGTAAGAGCTCCTGTGGGGTGGCCATTCCCACAGCTACCATTCTCAGATGGTTCCAGTAAAACTGTCCTCATCCTGCCCCTGCAGGCACATTTCCCCTAATCCTGTCCACATCTCTGTAAGCAGTACCTTCGAAGATTTAATACCCATCAATAATTACTATTATTAATCTAAAAATAGGTTCGATGTGTCATCTACATCATGCTAAAATTGATCATGTAGAAATTATTGATGATTTTTAAAACCCATAACTTAGATCTCTGATAAATATCCTATGGTCATCACCGATCTTCCAACCTCCTACTTCCATTGTGCTATAGAATTTCATTACCTATGCAAAGTATGACTCCAAGAAGTGAGAATTTTTAATTGCCCTCAAAGCCTCAATGTCAGGGAAGAAACGACTCAATGTCAGAGAAAGAGATCCTGAGTTTAATTAGCAATCTTTTAAACGAGTAGTTTTAAAGGGGAAATGCATTCAACCTTTAAAAAATTAACCAAAGAAGACTTTATCCATAAATTATATTTAATTACCATATATACATGACCATATATTATGACCATAAATTAATGACCATATATTGTCATTCTAGTATAGATTCTGGCCACCATTTATCTCTTTATACCTGTGCAGTAACTTGGAACAAAGGGAGTGCTTTCACATATGCCTGTTTTCTTTGTTTAGCTTTAATCCTACATGTTTTGGAAGCTGAGGGATAGCATGGATATTTATTTTAGCTCATAATTAAGATTTATGAGCAAACAAAATGTGAGGCCAAATGTGTATATTTTTCAGAATTTAAAAAATATCATCAAATTGTTCACATATTACAATTTAAAATTGTTTCCATAGTGGGGATATTACTTTTTAGTATAAGCCAGAGAACTATTTTCTTGTTAATTTCCTTGCTATGTAGTGGCATTTCTATGTATTCCATATTAAATATTAATGAACAGGACTCATTTAAATTCAGACACCATTCTCCATGTATGCAATTTGTTTAATAAAAAGGCATTATCACCATAAAATTCACAGCATAAATGTGTTCACTTGAGATGGACAAAAGTTCAGCAGGTCTAGTGAAGGAAGATAACTCCTCCTTTGTAGTGACTAAAAGTTGAACTTAGTATCCTTCTTCTATCATTTCCTTTTGCTTTCCTGAGCCCAAGGTCTGTGTCTTCTAGGCCCTTGCCTTTCGTGGTGCAGGTACTTTAGCGATATGGAAGGTAGAGTATTTCATCCAAGCCATCCAGCTGAAGCCAGAGGGTTGAACAACTGAATGTGATCTTTAGCCACCATCTAAATGCTTTCCACTGAATAAAAAAAGAGAATGAAAACCTCCAGGGACCTTAAACACATTCATCATGTTATTATGGTTTGGATGTGTATTTGGTTTCCTACTAGACGATAAGCTTTATGAAAGCATATATTTGTTGAGTTTTGTTCATCACGTCCAGCATCTTCAACAGTACCTGACAACAGAACTAAGCAGGTGTGCAAAAATATGTGTTACATGAGTAAATGTTTGAGAAAATCCAAACTTTTAAGTGCCTGAGTTTCCTCTTCCAAATTGCCCCTGACTTACCAATAGAAGAATCAGTCTACCCCCTAAACCCAGCCATATTGTATGGCTTATTAACCTAAAAATAAGTATAATAAAGGCCTGCGTCATTGAGATATGAGGATGAAATTGAGATGATGTATACAAAGTGGTTTGCACTATATCTAGCACATATTATTCACAAAATTATTGCAATTATCTGACCTTCTGGGGTAAAACTATGAGAGAGGGCACTGATGTTGCATTCTTTTGGCACATATGCTACCTGGGACACTTTAGGAATTATAAGAAAGAAGGCATTCATGATGCATGGACTTTTTTTTTTTTTTAATGCATGGACTTTTAACACATAATAATAGTAACTATTTATAACAATAATAGCAATAACAATAACAAGAATTAAAGTTTGTTATTTATTAAGGGCTTACTTTGTGCCAGGCATTATATTAAGAAATTCACAGTTCTAATTTAATTAATTCTTACTGCCATGATATGATATAAGCTTTATTATTTCAATTTCTCAGCATAAAAACAATGGTATAAAAACACTGTGTAAACTGTACCAGGTTTGGCAACTAATAAGAGGTAGAGCCTGGATTTAAATGCAGGCAGTCTGACTCCTGAGCCTATGTGCTCTGATCCATTATACTATGTTACTTTCAAAAATGAAATGATTATGTATTTAGTCCAGTAAAGCACAAGTACCTGGATCATAGGTTGTAGTCATATTTCTCTGTTATTCCTGCATAAGAAAACCTAACTCTTTGGTTTACAACATCCAAAGTAGGCATTTCCATTTACCAGGCAGGAAGTAAGATAAACTATTATAACAGAAACATGTACCTCTGACATTTTTTTCCTACATGATAACCTTACACATACAATTATCCCTGAAGCTTCTCAGGTAAAGGAAAAGTCTTCTCTTCTCTTTAAATCTTTCATGAAATCTCCAGCCTCCTAACATCATAGATGCTAATACATATTTTTTCTGAATCCCTTCTACACTATGGTATATATTATTGAATTGTGTTTAATATACACAATTAGAAGAGTATAACATTATGGCATATATATGCACATATATCCATCTAACTTATTTTTGTTTTCCCTTTCCATTCCAAAGAATACAACCACAGAATTAAAAAACAGAATTACAGAATTAAAATATCTGTACCAGAATATCCTTGGCATAAATCAAGCCATAAAAATTATCCAAAATGTTAAAAAATGGATACAAAATTGCACATTCTGACTATAAACAGTGAAACAATAGAATAATAGCTACCATCTTCAAATCAGGTGCTAACATGAGCTCCTACCCCTTGTTTCTTCTAACACACAAGGCTCACAGTTTTTCCTAAAACAATATGGGGTAGGGACCAGGAACGTATAGTATGTAAGATAACATATAGGATGAAATTTAGGGGTTTGTTTCAGAAAAGGAAGCATTTAGCAAGCTACCCCCAATTTAGCTAAGGTTCCTAATATGTAATAATGGTGCCAAAGGAAATGAAATGAATCGGCCTCCAAAGAGCTCACACATTAGAACAAGAAAAGAAGGCAAGGGCCTAGAAGTAAAAGAAATGTCACCCCACCAGGGCTCATGAAACCAAGAAGCAAGCGGAACAAACAAGAGTAATGATAGCATTCTATTCTAAGTTCTTTCATACTCACCAGGGACCTTATTTTGCAAAAATCAAAATTACTTTTTAAGAGAGCATGGCAGCATGAGGTGGTAAAGAGACCGCCTGTCTTTTAATCATAGCAGTCAATGATTAAAAAGGCACGTTCTAGCTCTAAAACCTTGTGATTCTATTTCACCACAGAGGCATCTCATCCTATGTAGTCCTATGTAGTGAAGGTCATTGAAATTGATTGTGGCAGAGAAATTCATGTGTGTCATAAAGTACTATTCTTAGATGGGAGATAGAAGGACGTGTTAAAACCACAGACTTAAGAATCAGAAAGGCCTAGTTTTCACAAATGCTGCCACTTATTAGATGTATGACTTAGGAAAACCATTTAACCTGTTTGGACTCTCAACCTCATTTTAAAAATGGAGATAGTACTAGCCAACACAGAGGACTGACAAAAATGAAGAGAAATGGTCACCTATTGCCTGGAACATAGCTGAACCTCAACAGAGAGTGGTCATCCTAATAGTATAGTACTAGAATTATCCTAACATTTTCGTAGAATGTATACATAGAATGTATGCATATATGTATTTTTGTTTTGTAAAAGTATTATTGTAAAATATATTTATATCTCAGAGAACACAATTCAACTAGATTAAAGATATTAAAGAAATGTGGAAATATTTCAATAGAACAATATTCAGGCTCTAATCTAAAATGGAAATCTATGCTTTGGGTTCACTCCTAAATATAGCCACTCAGGTCCATTTTTGCCTAGACTTATGTGAAAAATACAATACTGTAAGGTGGAGATTTAGAGGAAACAATAAGTTGTGCCTGAACAGTAAGAGAAAGACTGTCTTTTACAACTTTTTGTCATCAGAAAAATAAAGCTATTGATAGTAGATACTGAAATGAAGACTCCATCTCTACAGAATACAAGCCTCTCATCTTCTTAGATGAGAAGGTGATAGAGATTAATTTTGTTATTTTTTATGCCCATCCTCCAACAAGCCTGCGGGCTCCTTTAATGCTAGGACCAGATCTTACACCTCTACGAATCTCTTGTACCTTCCTAAGTGCTTGATGCATAGTAGATGCTAAATTCCTGCTTGAATTTGAATCGCAGAGGTAAGGATATTATTAAATCTATAAGGCAAAGGACAAGCTGATATCCAATAAACTCTAGTGTTTTAGACATAAGAAAGGTTTGGGTAGCCGTCTTTTGGCCTGGAAATCAAGGTTGTTGACATTGCTAAACATGCAAAACATGTTTAATTATCTTGATTACATTCTTCATATTTGAACAAATATCATAAATCTTAAGCGCACAGTTCCATAACGACCGAAGTCATTTTTTAAAAGTTTAAAATATTCTAAATTGAAAACAGAATTATATTTATCTATAAAAATAAAACAAATTCTAAAAGATTCTTACATGGCTAAATTCACTGAAACTGCAAATCTCGATGTTTTGTTTTTATAACTATTTTAAGTAATAAAACTTGCAATTTTATCCTATAGCTAAAGGAAATAAGTTTATCAAAATCATTGCATCTGCCACCAAAGTTTCTTTTAGTCTTTGGTTGCAGGGTCCCCAAAAAGCTGGCTTCAGAATTTCTCCCAGCTGTAATATAAGTCAGTATATTATACACTTCTATGTTCATGAGGATATTAATATATCCTTAAAGACTTTTGCTTTCATTAAGAAATCTTTTAAATCCCTAGATATCTTTTTCAACATTACTAACAGAGGTCATTTCTAATGGAAGCAGCTGCTACACCAGGATATAATGTTAGCTGGTGCCATGGGAAAGTAAACATTACATACAGTTCTACTTCTATGTCTTTTTCTGATTTAACTACTGGCTGTATGACTTTACTGAAATGGCACATATACTAGGGAATGTTTTAAAGTAACAAAATTCCTTCCTTGAAAAATACACCTTTTAATTACACAGCTTTCCATATTCTCCAATGCTGATTAAACTTTGTTTTTAAATCCAAATCCATATTATGAACTACAAAATCCATAGAGATTTCACCTAAATGAATAATCTATTAGACTATCTTAAAGCCAACTGAATCAAATGGATGTTTTAAAAATAGCTGAGTTTGGCATGGAGTAGATAAATGTATTGGTCAACAAACTTTTTCACTTTTCAACTTTCAGTTTTATTTGCATAATAAATTGCTTTAAAAAAATTCTATCGTTATTTCACTTATTTTATAGAAGGTTAACTTAGGAACTAATTTAGGAGAGAATACACATGGAGAAACAGGGAAATTTATACACTGCTTAGGGTATAAATTTCTTATGGTGAATAAGATATTTGACAAAATATTTTAAAAACCTTAACATTTAAAAAAATTATTTTATTTTACAAGCAAACACTGAAGCATTCAATTTATCAGGAAACTGAAGCATAGGTAAATGAATCAATTTATCCAAGGTCACAAGGTGAGAAGGTGGCAGAGGTACTTGAACACACACACACAAACACACACACACATTGAAAAGAACTTGGGTCTCTGATTCCCTGATACCACTTCTTAACTAAAACACCATACTGCCTCCAGAAAATTACATATTTTAAAGCCACATGTATTGTTGCTTATGACTATAAAGCACATTCCATCCATATCTGGCCATGTATTTTAAACATATATTTGATTTGGTATTTAATAAAATTCAGTCTTTTGGAACAGTTCTATGCATTTCTGAGTTATTGTTTCTTATATTCTTTCTCTTGGGAAAGAAATCTTGTATCTGATAAGAGACCTGGAGAAAAAGGCAAACAGCTCACTTAGAATATCTAACAAAAGTTTTGAAACCAGGTTGAGTCAAGGTAAATGTAAAAATATATATGCCAGTAAATTATTCAGCCAGGAAAATATTTTACCTTCTTAGATATCATTGAATATAAAATGAGGAGAAAACTTGACTGGATTCTGCAAAATACCATTTGAGGAAGCTGTTGTTAACTTCTCACAAACTGCAGATATTTTGCATCAGAAAGCAATTGGGAACACCTAAGGTGACTAGCCCAGGGTAGAAAAGGAAAGTCAGATCTGCATCTAGTGGAATAAGAACAGAGTGGGTGATGAGGAGGAGAAGGGAGGCATTTCGTCATAGGAGGTGGAGAGGTCAAATCTTAGGACCTGGGGAAAAAGTATTAAGACTTTTGGCAGCCGAAATGCAATATACCAGAAATGGGCCTGCTTTTAACAATGGGAATTTATTAGTTTACAAGCTTACAGTTCTGAGGCCGTGAAAATGTCCAAATCTGGGCACCATCAAGGCGATGCTTTTTTCCTGGAGACCTGAAGGCAGTGATCTTGGACTCCTCTGTCACATAGTAAAGCACATAGTGGCGTGTGCAGATCTCTCCCTTCTCTACCGGGTTTAGATGCTTTCAGCCTCTTGGTTCCCTGGCTTTCTCTTTGCCTTCTGTGGCCTTCTCTCTCTCTTTCTGAATAACATTCTCTTTTAAAGGACTCCAGTAAGAAAGCCAAGACCCCCTTGGGCCATGCCTTGAAGCAATCTAATCAAAAGGTCCTTAACTGAAGTGACCTAATCAAAAGATCTCACAGGAACCGACAAGCTTTAAGAACTCAATTTTCTGGGGGTAAATACAACCACAAACTGCCACAATGGTCAGAGGTCACATTGACACATGCAGGACTTCTTGTAAAGCAGAGGCAGGAATAAAATAACAAATAAAAGTAAACCTAGCTATTGAAGAGTGTGATCTCAGAAGTAGTTAGAAAGATAGCTTAATAGGTAAATAAGAGGGCTCTCCAATCCCTAAGGCCTGAGTTACTATCTATGGAGTGAGATAACCTACCACGGTTTGTGTGCACCCTAGATACAGGTTTCTATTCCATGGCCTGCATTAGAATCATCCTTTCTCTGTATACTTTCTCAGGGAAACTGGGCATGCACATTATTCTGTTTCTTTCATTTGTGATTCAAATCTTCCAACTTTAAAATCCCTTCCTATTTATTTTCATTTCAAACTTGGACAGCACATTAAATCTCTACACACAAAGGAAAGGGAAATCAACTTAGCATTCATAGGGGGAAGATTTGTGATGAATTTATGTTGCTTGGATAAGAAGAAAAGATCTTAATGTCCAAAAGCTGAGACTTTGCATTATCTATCAGTAGACAGGGCACTAATCCGTTGTAGTCAAATAAATAACCCTTAGAGATAGAAATAAAAGATACTACATTGAGAAATTGCCATTTCATGCACTAAAAGAGAGAAAGGAGACAGAGGCAGCAGTATTCAGTAAAGATAAGGACTACTCCAAAGAGAAAGCACATTGGCATTTAGAAAAACGATTAACGATTGAAATGTTGCCACTGATACTGTTTGCATCAATTACTCTTGAAGAGCTTTTCTGAATTCCTAGAAAAGGAAAAATAAATGTGTGTAATTTCAACCAGGGAGCAGCTATTCAGCGTTCATTTTCACATTTGTTGAATGGGAGAGGTAGAAATGAACTTATGTTTGTAAATCAGCAATATTTGTTCTGTAGTAACAAAATCTTAGAAAAGTGATGTAAAAGTAATCATTAAAAAGTTAGCAATGCATAGTCATAAACCCATCAAAGAAATGTTTTGTGGCTTCCATGGCAGGTTGTAGATACTGATAAGACGTTAATACCTCAATTCTTCTAAGTGTCTACTGAGTGAAAAAAACCTGTGCTAGGGACCATGGATGACACTGAGCTGAGTAAGACATGGATTCTGCCTGGAGGAGTTAACCAATGATATGAGATGGACATTCTACCTATTGGAAAATAAACCATCAGCAGCATGGAGATAAGCCCATGAGCAATGAGGTGGAGACCTTAAACTGAGATGTTCTCACTCCACACACTCTCAACCATGAGGGAAAGTTCCTGAGCCCTGGTCCACAGGGACACTGTGGAAGGGAGGACAGTACTTGGTAACACATCTATGCAGAGTTGAGTTATAGGGTCCAAGATTTGGAAAGGTATACAGAGAAAGTATGGCAGAAGAATATGTTATGACCAGTTTAAAAATTCAGTTCTCTATGCAGAATACTCTTATTTCTATATTAATGGTGGAAATTTTCAGATCAAATATAGGCTCTTTATTTTTTTTACCCAAGAATACAGTTGGCACTATCTAGAATTCAGGCTAAAGTACTGAGCCACTGCTGTCCCATCATTATCTTTTCTTTTTATGCATAATTGAGGGTGTAATGCTTTCTCATACCTTTACTTATATGACTCAATATTTAAGAAAGCATGGTTTCAATGAGGGGAGAGCAGGATTTCCATGTTCTTAAACACATTCTACATTCCTTGATGAAAATAGATTTTTTTCCTCTAAAGCATATATACAGTACATAGCCAAAGTGTTTGACATTTTAAAAAATATATGTAGAATGACATAACTTTCTTTCAATAAACAAAGACCACGTGATTCTACCCCCAAACTGAAATTTTATGAAAAAGTTAAAGACAGTGCATAAAGAAAAAAAAAACAGCCCTGATATATGTCAGCTAGTAGTTAAACTGTGGAATTCCCTTGATAAATGTTAAACCCATGATTATCAACAACAGACCAAAAGATTCTTCATAAACATCATGGAACAAACAAAATAAGAGTACTATGTAATTATATCTGAACAGATAGAAAAACAAAGAAATTATCCAACTGTAAAAATACCCAACCATATCCCACTCCTGGCTTTCTTGACTAACTATGCTTCTCCAAGGACAAGTCTGGCCCAGATCTTTTCCATTTTCCATTTTTATCCTCCTAGATAAAAATCATTACGCTTAAGGATGCATACTGTATGTTCAGGATTTCCTAACTATAGAAATTCTACTAAGAAGAATCTTGTTGAGTGTGAGTATTTAAAAATGAAAAAAAAAAAAACCTTTTGCAAAATAAATCAAAGTATTTAGAAAGATAATTTTGACTTATAGTATCACTTTTCAAAATGTGCTTATCTGCAATATGTCTGTTTCTATTCTAACAACTATAAAGCCCATCTGGTCGGATGTTATGTAGTCTTTTTGTTCTAAAGAACTTACAAACCAAATGAAATTTTGCAAGTGTAAAACAATTTCTTTGTTATTTTCAATTAACACCATAGTTTTGTTCCAAACCCTTTTATACGTATGCCCCAGCCTCTCCCTCCCTTCCTGTCTCCCTCCTTCTCTCCCTCCATTCTTTTCTTCCTTCCCTGATTTAGAAAAGGAAATCTTTTGGAGGCCTACATAAAACATGACATGAGCAAGATTTATCTGAGAAGGAAAATACAAAGCGATGCTTGACTTAAAAGAATTAAATAAAGCAGTGACTATGTGGAGACTAAGCTCTTAAACTGTTTAATTGTACTTCTTTGGAGACAAACACTCAAATCTGAATTTTGTTCCTTCCATTTAGCCACTCCCTGTCCAAGAAACAATGAAAAATTACAGTAGTCTGACATCTATTCAGTATATTTCAAAGCAGCTTCAAACTTACAGTTTTATATATATCTTATCTTCATATAACAATCTGATGAAACACAAAATATTGCCATCATCTTCTCTCCTACTTATTTAAACAGATGAGGAATTAGTCATTAAAAAAAGCCTTGATGAGTTAGCCAATCACAGAACCCTTAAAAGGCAAAAGTAGAATTAGAAATTGTTTATTTCCAAATCCACTACTCTTTCTTTTATATCACCTGCCTCCTCAGAGAGAAAGTAATTTGTCTCAAGTCCCAGGGTGTACCATATTGTATTATGACTACCATAATTTATAAACTATTTTCTAAGGTTATCTCATAAAGCTTCATCATTGTTAAAATTAATTTGGATATTTAGCAAATTTCTCTTATTTTTAAGAATACTATACATTCTGGTACTCTCTAAAATACATATATAATATGGGCAGGTACATTGGCTCACTTCAGGTTGCTTGATTCTTGAGTGCTTTTTCAGTGATACCACTTGAAAGTGGTTCTTTTGCTACTCAAGCTTTTGGTGTAAAGTTTAAGAAACAAATGACTAACACAAGATCCTGAAGATGATTCCCTATGTGTATTTTGTTGCTGTTGGTTGAAGTGATCTTTAATGTCTGGTTTAGTTGGTTTATAGTATCAATGAAGTCTTCTATTTCCTTATTGGTATTCTGTCTAGATGTTCTAACATTTATTGAAATGGTATATTGGCGTCTGCTACTATTATGGAGATCCATCTATTCTCCCTTCAAATCTGTTAATATTTGCATCATATATTTTGAGGCTCTGTCATTAGGAGCATATATATTTATAATTGCTATGTCTTGTTGAATTGATCCCTTTTTCACTGTATAAGGATCTTCTTGTTCCCAGTATCAGTTTTTACTTAAAAACTATTTTATCTGATATTAGTATAGCAATGCCAGGTTTCTTTTGGTTACTTTTTTTTTTCTTCAGGAGATACCAGGATTGAACCCAAGACCTTGTACATAGGAAGCAGGTGATCAACCACTGAGCTTCACCCACTCCCCTCTTTTGGTAACTTTTTGAATGGTATTTTTTTTCCCTAGCTTTTCACTTTCAGATTACTTGTGCCTGAATTTAAGTTAAGAGTCCTGCAAACAGCAAATAATTGGGTCATGCTTTTTTTTAAAAAAATATTTTTATTACAGAAGTTGTGAACTTACAAAACAATCATGCACATGTATAAAATTCCCATACTACACCCCTTCACCTACACACCACACTGTGATGGAATTTTTGTTACAGATTATGAGATAATATCATCAGACTATCACCACCAACCATGGTCCATACATACATTTGGCACACTTTTTCCAAACATCTCTTCCTCTCCTGTTTTTGGGAAATGGAGCTTCCATCTTCAGTCACAGAATAGCTCCTGACGCAGCTTGCACTGCCAGTGGAGTATGGGCACCAACTTCCACGACATGGTGTGCTCTACTCAGGAATCTTCTCTGCAGAAGAATCTCCTCCTTGCATTCTTTCAAGGGTGTTTGCAGGATGCTCTTCTGGTGTCCTGGGGCCCCCAAACAGGTGATTTAGATAGCTTTTGGTGATTACTAACTGCCCTGTAGGACGAGCTGACTCTTGGACCTACTTACTCTATGGGCCCCTATCTTGCCCATTCCCCCTGAGCCTTTTTTAACCATTCTGTCAATCTCTGCCTTTTGACTGTAGAGTTTAATCCATTTACATTTAAAGCAACTACTGAAAATGCACTACTTTCTTTTGCCGTTTTTCTATTTCTTCTTTGTCAATTTATTGTCCCTTAATTCTTCCATTAATGCTAACTTTCATTCTGATTTGATTTTTTGGTAGTGTACCATTTTGATTCCCTTCTCATTTCTTACTCTATACTGTATACATTTTTTCAGATATTATCTCTGTGGTTGCAATGGACCTTAAATTCAACATCTGTATTAGTCAGCCAAAGGGGTGCTGATGCAAAATACCAGAAATCTGTTGTCTTTTATAAAGGGTATCTATTTGGGATAGAAGCTTACAGTTACCAGGCCATAAAGTATGTTACTTTCCTCACCAAAGTCTATTACAACATGTTGGAGCAAGATGGCTTCTGAAGCCTGCCAAGAGTTCAGGCTTCTCAGGTTCCTCTCTTCCCGGGGCTCTGTTTCTCTCTGGGCTCAGCTGCTGTGGTCTCTCCACAAGGCCATCTGTAGACTATCAGGCAAACATCTCTGTCTCTCTCCCCATGGCTTCTGCCTTGTCTAAGGAGCCGACTCTATTCCTCTGTGTTCTTCTCCTGTGTGTTCACTTCTTGGGCTCCAGCTCAAAACTCCCAACTCTGTCCTTTGCCATGTCTTTTCTCTGTGAGTCCCCTGCCCCAAGGCTTGCCTCAACATCCTACTGATGTGGCCCAATCAAAGCCTTAATCATAATTTAATCAAGTAAAAGTGAAACCTCTGAATCCAATATAATCTAATGTGCCCAGAGGGAAAGATCAGTTCACAATCATACTCTGATATCTATTTTTGGAATTCATAAACAATATCAAACTGCTACAACATCCTAAATCTATAGCAATCATATTTGATTTGATGCCAAGGTACCTTCAATAGCATACACATACATTGTTCCTATACTCCACCATACCCATAGTTTTTTGTTCTACTTGTTACATATCTTATACATTGTATGTCCAAAACTGTAGATTTATAATTAGTTTTTATACATCTGTATTTTAGAACCTGTAAGCAGGAAAAAGTGGAGTTACATACTAAATAATACACTCTAATAATACTGGCATTTATAATAACCCATATGGTTAAGTTTGCTAGAGGTCTTTATGTCTTTATACCTTTTCAATCCACTGTCTAGTGTCCTTTCCCTTTGGTCTGACTAACTTCCTTTAGCGTTTTTTGTAGGGCAGGTCTAGTGACGAATTTCCTGAGCTTTTCTTTATCTGGAAATGTCTTCACTTCTCCATTGATTTTGAAATACATTCTCATCATACATAAAATTCTTGGTTGTCAATTAATTTCTTTCAGTACTTTAAATATTTCAAGCCACTGCCTTCTGGCCTTTATGGTTTCTGACAATAAATCAGCACTTATTCCTATTGGGAACCTCTTATACATAACATGCTTATTTTGCTTGCAACTTTTAGAACTCTATCCTTGTCCTTGGCATTTGTCAGTTTGACTATTATGTGGCTGGGCATGGTTATCTTTGTTTTTATCCCGCTTGGGTTTGACTGGGCTTCTTATTCATGTCTTTAATTAAATTTGATAAGTTGTGCTATTGTCTATTTGAAAATGCCTTCTGTCCCTGTCATTCTTTCTTCTCCTGGGACTGCCATAACGCATATATTGTTATGCTTGATGGTGTGTCCAACAGATTTTTTAGGCTTTCTTCACTTATTTTTCATTCATTTTTCTTTCTGTTCCTCAGCTTCAATCATTTCAATTGTCTTGTCTTTGAGTTCATTGATTCCTTCTTCTGCCAGCCTCAATCTGCTGTTGAAGCCCATCTAGGGAATTTTTCATTTCAGTATTGTAGTCTTCACCTGCAGTATTTCTGTTTTTCTTTCCTTAGTTTTTATCTCTTTACTGAGATTTTCATATTGTTCATGTATTGTTTTCATAATAGTCTTTATTTCTTTCTTGATGCTTTCCATTATCTCTTGAGTACAATGAGTCTTTGTCTCGTATGTTCCAATCTCTTCATTGCTGGTTCTGGATATTTATTTTGCTCCTTTAGGTGAGCCATCATTTCTTGTTTCTTTGCTTGTCTTGTAATCTTTTGGTGCACATTGTACGTTTTAATATTTCAATATGTTAAGTCTGGGATTTAACCCCTGAGCTGTTTGTGACTAAAGTTTGTATGCAATTAGTGATATGGAGAAATTTCCTTGAGTGCCAGGGTTTTTCTTAAATGCTGAGGATTGTTTATTTATTTATTTTGATTTGATACTTGACCAGCTAGTGCAACCCTTTAACTGTTCTCTAGCATTCTGAGGAAGAAGGCTCTGCCAGTTTTTCCTACTTCTACAAAAGTTCTGTGGGGTGAAAGCACTCTGAAGCATCTTATGCCACTAACTTGAATGACCTGTCCTTCAAAGGCTAATTATATTTTAAAGGACAAAGTCCTCAGACTTATCTGAACACATGTTATTATATGCTTCGTAGGGTGAACAATTTGTTGAGTAATTGTAATAGGTAGCATACTGAGATGGCCCCCAAATTCCTAGTCTCTGCTGAATATGTACTGTCTTCCAACAGTTCAATTAAATACAAATCAAGGTGCTGCTGTGAAGGAATTTTTCAAGTGTCATTAAAGTACCAAATCAGCTGATCTGAAATTAAGAACATTATGGCAGTAAGCCTGGCCTAATCACATGAGGCCTCTATATCTGGGTCTAGGGCTCAGAGACTAAAGGAGTCAGTGACCAGAGCACAGGGGGGATTTGATGCATAAGAGCTACCTGTGGCTTGCTGAAAGATGGAAGAGGACACGTTGCAAGGAGTGTGAGTTGTCTCCAGTAGCTGAGAGTGGCTCCTGGTTGACACCTGGAAAGATGTCATGGCCGACAACTAACAAGATGCTGGGGAATTCAGTCCCATAAACCATAAGAAACTGAATTCTACCACAGCCTTAATGCGCCTCAGCTGAGAATGCAGCCCTGGTCAACACCTTGATTTCAGTCCCATGGGACCCTGAGCAGAAACCAGTCACGCCACGCCAGATTTCTGGCAACCCCAAATCATAAGTTTTTGTTGTTTTAAGCTGCTGAATGTCATTTGTTATGCAGCAGTAGGAAACTAACACAGTAATGTGAAGCAAAACCCTAACCTTCGTAATAATGACAAACACGCCATCAAGAACCATGCTTCTCTTCACGGAATGCCAGAGAAATACATCAATAGCTAACCTGGGAACCAAAATCACATTATTATGCTCAGTAATGAGTGATGATTCATAGTTACTTTTCAAGTATCTTGAAACATGGCTCATTTTTCCTACATAAGCACTTTTTCTGAAGCTCTGCTTTTGTAAAGAGTAAGCTGATATCCTTGTTGAACTTACTTTCTGCTTTTACATCTGTATTAGTATAATCTCAAGATATTGCCCCCAACCAAGTTCTTATTGAATAATCTCTTTTTTGGTACTGTGTAGTCAATGATTTAATCCTTATTAATAGTTATATGCCCTTTATATAAACACATTGTTTTCATTTTACCCAAGAACCAGTTGAAAATAAACTCCAGCTGACAATAAACAGAGTCAAAGAAAGCATATGGCTGTACATACTCTTGTAGTACTTTGCAGGCAGCTTAATAAAACTGACATATAATTTAAATAATTATATGCAAACGAGTTATTTTTAAATGTGCACCTCCTATTTAGGAGAGTCTTTTAAAATCAAACTTTCAGAAACTAAAGAACATTACTGGTCATTCAGTTTAATTACTTTCATGGATTAAAAAGAAGCAGACTCAGAAAGCAGTGGGGACCACTACTATGATACACAGATACGCTGACTTCTACCCGATTGGGTTTTTTGTTTGTTTGCTTGTTTCTTTTTACCTATTACAAGATATCTCCTAAAACAACTTCCCAGGCTATAGTTTACAAATTTTGTTTTAAGATTTTTAAACTAAGCTTTTACACTTAAAACTGGCATTTTCTAAATTTGTTCTTTAGTTTGCCCAAACCATGTGGAAACCTCAGCAGAAAATAAATAGGAGATTTATAATTATATTTGCTCAGGTAGAAGTGCTCAGGCCTCTTATCTTTTTGCCTCATTTAAAAGTTTAATTAAAGGAGGTTACAGGTGGGATAGAACAAATAACATGATTTCATCCTATAACTGGGGACTTTGACAGAAAATTTTTTTTCAGAACACATTTTATAAAATGCAGAGTTTGAATTCTATTCATTGTGCTTCTTGTATCTCCCTGCCCATACCAAAACCTTGCATAAAACCATGAAAAAGAACAGAAAAGCTAAGAATACATATTTGCCATCATATTCTTGACTTGTAAAAAAATGAGAAACCTTTCAATTTGTTATTAAGGCTTGATAGCTTTTCTACTGCAGAAAGAATAAGTGGGAGTGGTAACTGGCTCAAAGAATATGCCACCGTCTTGCTTTCTATTTATTCTTCTTAGACACACCGCAGTCATCTTAATAATACCTTTATTGATGGCATGATGGGTCAAAATCTTTTGTAACCAAGAATAATACACGTGTCTATAAATATTCTCAAGCAGCCACAATGGTTGGTAAAGCCTGCGTTTGGTTAATAATTACAAGAGAGCTCCATTTTATCCTCTAGTGTAGGAGACATTTCATCTTGTGCCCTGTAAATACTGTCGGTGGGAGGACAGGGTACAGCCTGTGACAAATGAGTGGCATTAATCTTTAAAACTGAGTCTGGAAAGATATCTTTTCTCCATCACATGTAGATGGCAGATGGGCTAGTAAGTGCTTGATGAACTTCAGTGCCTCTATTTTTCCAGGAAACTATTTAATTTAAATACACTGAGAGAGATCAGACAACACAATATTTCCTTGCCTGTCAAAATATATACGATGCCATAATCTCTATTCAATTCCTAACTCAACTAACCCCACCAAAGAAATAAATTGTAAGTAAGAAAGCAACACACACACAGTCATTTTAAGAGGCATTCATAGCAGTAAAAGCATAGACTGCTGATGCATTTTGCTATATTATTAAATTTACAAATGGGTATGTATTTATCTATCATCTGTCATCTATCCAATTTATCTCTCTCTCTATCATCTATCTGTCTACCAGTCTTTCACCCTTCTAGTTATACGCATGTATATTATCAGATCTATCTATGATTTGAAAAGTTAGCCACACATTTAGAAACAAAGTTTAGAGTTCTTGTAAATGCTGTGGTATCATGAGCATTCATTGTAAGAGGTTATGCAACTACTATCAGTTAATACTGAAAATCAAATTATAATCGTTCTTCAAAAGCATTATTATCTAGACCTTTCCTTTCATGGAAGGACTAGTGATGTGAAACTCACACTTCAGAGTCCCCTCAACTATCCTCCCTCACATATTTTATCAAAGGCACTGCTCACTTAAAAAAAAAAAACAAAAACTTTTCCTTTGCTGACAGTTAAGGAGACAGATGGTTCACATATAATTTTCTACACATCTGTCTTTAGACTGAAGAAAGGAAATTCACTGGGCAGTTTCTCCTTGACCTTTTGATAGAGATCAAATATCACAATTAACCACAGATAACATATTATACTAATTAGGAGTGAAAAACACTATCTTATTCTCCCAAAAAAGTAATGGAAACATAAACTTTTAGAGATAAATCTTTGAAATTATTTAATTAACCAAACTCAAAAACTTGTGAGCATTTATTTAACACTGGTTGTTTTCTGATCCTCTACTTTTATTAATGAATAAAATGAGGCCTACAGAGTTTAAATGACTTTTCTTATATTATTTATAATTTGGAAAAGAATGCAAAGTCTTCTTATTTCCAATTTAGCTCCTTTAACATTTAAAACTGGAAACAATTTCTTCTAGTGACTATGCTTCCGAAGAAATGACAACAATCATTTACAACTACATGGAACTATACCTAGTAATAAATCAGCTGATGTTCTGATTAATGTTTTCTCTTTTCCCCTCAGTATGCACCCTTTTTTTTTTTTTTTGCAAATGTTACAACTACGAGAAGTCAGTCACATGAACTTGCATAGCAATACAAACTCTTGGAAGCAATCAATGAATTATTAAGAATTGGCAAAAGTACATGTGATTCATCAGCTTTTTTCTGTCTCAGACAATGGTCACACACCTTAATTTTTCTGTTCCAGCTTTGTACCTTGAGATTCGAGCCATAGACAAAGGAACTGACAAGGTGTCTAGCCAGCGCTTCTCATATTTTGGTTCTTTAGCTATGGGCGAGGAAGGTGATGATGGAGCCTGTGCAAAATAAATGAGAATCAAAAATCATAAAGTCATTCAGAAAGCACAGCACACAGGTAAAGGCATCTACAGGTATCTGAAGCTTCATGTTCCATAAAAGTCAAATTAGACACATGTTTGTTATTCTTCATTTAGAGATGTAGAAACTGATGGGTATAATGAAGTAAGGAAGTAAATGTTAAATATAAAAGACCTAGAACTTATTGGGTTAAAAATAATTCTGTCTCCTTCCCCAGCTTCTCTAGGCAGCAAACAGGTCTCACATTAAGAAACTGCAGACAAATATCAAAGGCTGGGTGGGTTTCTAAGATTCTTCTTAAATATTCAGAAAGATGGAAAGCAATGCCTCACATAACATTTCAGAGGCACAGAGAGCCCTCTAAAGAGCTTAAGGCTGAGCACAGCTGCTCCATTCATTTAACTACTGGGCTTCTAAGACTCTCAAGGCGGTTACCTTTCTGCAGTCTCAAAGAGGGCTCAAGACACAGAATATCCTATGCTGATGAAATCTGCGGGTGTGACTTTTGTCTAATTGGAATGGGTAAAAAATTGGTACATAAAATATACATACAAGTTTTGAAAAATAATTATGTCAGCTTGGCAAAGGGATATAGACTTTACAAAATGAATAGACCTTTGGATGTTGGAACTATGATGGCAGGAATCAAGCTGTGAATGGTATTTAGCAGCAAACACAGGGCACTTCTAATCAAATAGTAGTGAAGTCTAGGGACCAGAGCCAAGATCCATAGGAAACAACTCTCAAGAAGTAGAAACGAGCTTTACTTAAGGACTTGGCAACATATGTCTAACTGATTTCAGAATTACTATGGATCGATGCCTGCTGTGTCCCTTCCCTTTTCCACCTTTGAATGTGAATGTCTATTGTGGTTATCGTTGACCCAGGATTATCTCTTTGGCAGGCCTTCAGCTCAAGAGGAGGTACACTTGAGGAGCTACATCCAAAAACTCTACCTAAAGAGCCTCATCCACAACTGAACCTGATTTTGATAAGGACTGACCTCCAGTCTGAGCCTAATGTTGAAAAACAAATGAAACTTTTGGGGGATCTTGGGAACAGGTGAGTGTATTTTGCATGTGAGAGGAACATAAATAATTTATAGCCAGAAGATAGGCTGTGGTGATTTGAAAGAATTTGGCAACATTTTCTGTTCAGAAAAGTGGCGTGCACTTCTCCTTCACTGTTTTTTGATGCTCACTCCTCTTGGCACCCAGTTGCCATGCTGTGAGGAAGCCCAAGCAGGCCATGGAGACACACATATGGAAAGAAATTGAGGCTGCAGCCCACAGCCCAGGTTGAGCTCCCATATGTCAGCCAGCATCCACTTGCCAGTCCTGTGAATAAGGCATCATGAAGCTCAAATCACAGCCCCAGGCTTGCACTGCATGTGATACTGGGTGGGTAAGACAGAACTATCCCTCCCAACCCTACCCAAATTGCAGATTATTGAACAAAATAAATCACCATGTTAAGAAATAGGTGACTAAAGTAAAGATTATAGATTCTGAGTGGTCGGCCAAACTACTCATTAAGAATGTAAGAGAGCATTTGAGTTGCCTCACATGCCTTCAGAAAGGATCAAACTAAAGGTGGCTATATCAGACTTTCTGTTCTACATTTTAAATCAGCTATCATGTTCTGATAATCATCATTCAGAATATAGGAAATAGGTTTTATTGGTGAAAATATGGGTTTGCTAAATAGCATGATGAATATTGGAAATGTGCCCTAACTAGGAAAATTAAAGGCTATTCTGGATATGTGAATTGGCTAAAATATTGTAGAATCCCTCCACACTCTACATATCCAGTGGGGCTTAGGCTAAATTTCCAAAAAGGCTTGTGTCTAACTGAAGTAAGTCTGAATAATGTCCATCAAAGATAACTGGGTCCTAATCCCTGGAACCTGTAAATGCTAGTTTATTTGGAAAAAAAAGTCTTTGCAGATGTGATCACATTAAGGATACTGAAATGGGGATGTTATTCTAGGTTATATAGGTAGGTCCTAATGCAATCACATCTATCCTAGTACAATCACATCTGCAAGCCAAGGAAAGCTGGCAGCCACTAGAAGTTGGAAGAGGCAAGGAATGGATTCTTCCCTATAGCCTCTGGAGGGAGCATGGTACTGCTGACAACTTGATTTCAGCCCAGCGATACTGTTTCAGACCCGAGAACTGTAGAAGAATAAATTCCTGTTGTTTTAATTTGTTATAGCAGCCACAGGAAGCTAATACATCGATCATGAACTCTGGGTTCTGCTGACTATTAGACTGATAGTCTCTTGCTTCTGGAAGCTTTGCGTTTGCTTGTATACATCTTTTATGCAAGTTAAGAACACCTACAAGACAGAGATCTGGGGCCCTCTTGAGCTACAGAAAAAGTTGAATGAATTGCTTCTTTCCCATCTGCTTGCTTATAAATGTTAACTTAATAACTGTCTAATATGAATTAGGATTTGATTAGACTTGTGTTCATTATGGTACTGAGACTGTGATGTAGGAGCTAACTTCCCTATCTCAAGCTTCATCAGCAGTCAGCATTATTTATCAAAAAATACACACACCTACACACACCCAAAAAATTATGTGTGGCTGAATTGGCACTGATCAGTTAAAACAATTAAGAGGAAATTTTCACATAGGTTTCCCTTGAGGCTTCCTGATGGTTTATTTACCATATTTGGAATTATATAAGTCCCTTTCTTATTCCAGTCCCACTACAAATTATTTTTACCTCAACACTCCAGGATTTCATATGGAAGCTCTCACCAAACAAGTGGTATGAAGGATGACACATCAATTTATGGTTGTGTTGCAGTGGGACAACAGAAAGCATCATAGTAATGGGAGTTGTAGCAACATATAAAAATTTGCTAATGAAACAAAACAAAAATATCAAACAACCAAAGGTTGGGTTTGGGTTATCCTCTTAATATACTATATCTCATTTATCAATTCCATAGTTGACAGCTCAAAATCAAAGGTAGCAACATTGTAATATTAGAGGTTCATGACAGATTTTTATTGTTCATCCATGGTTATCTTTTTCTGCTATATTCTAACTTCCAGTTAATCATTTGCTTTTTATATTACTTAGCTACAGTAGTAAAAACAGCATGGTACTGGCATAAAGACAAGCAGATTGACCAATGGAACCAAACTGAGAGCTCACAAAATGGATCCTCACATCTGCGGTCAAGTGATTTTTGACAAGGTTGTCAAATCCTCCGAGCTAATCCAGAACGGTCTATTCAACAAATGGTGCTGAGAGAACTGGATATCCACATATAAAAGAAATAAAGAGGATCCCTATTTCACACCTTATACAAAAAGTAACTCAAAATGGATCAAGGACCTAAATATAAAAGTGACAACTATAAGACTCCTAGAAGAAAATGTAGGAAGACATCACCAAGATCGTGTGGTAGGCGGTAGTTTCTTAAACCTTACACCCAAAGCAGGAGCAACGAAAGAAAAAATAAATAAATACGTGGGTCTGCCTGAAAAGTACTTTTCACCAAAAGGCAGCTGATGCAATTTGAGAAAATATCTGGGAAACACATATCTAATAAGGATTTAATTATCCATGATATATAAAGAGATACTACAACTCAACAATAAAAAGACAAACTACCCGATTAAAAAATGGTCAAAAGACTTGAGTAGACATTTGTCCAAAGAAAAAGTACAAATGGTGAAAAGCACACATGAAAAATTGTTCAAAATCACTAGCGATTAGGGAAATGCAAATCAAAATTACAATGAAGTATCATTTCACACCTATTAGAATGGCCACTATTAATAAAAAAACACACACACACAGAAAACTACAAGAGAATGTGGAGAGATAGGAATGCTTATTCATTGTTGGTGGGAATGTAGAATGGTACAGTCACTGTGCAGGACTGTTTAGCAGTTCCTAAGTAAGTTGAATATAAATTTGCCATGTGACCCGGCAATACCACTACTAGGTATATACCCAGAAGAACTGAGAGCAGTGACACCAACCGACATCTGCCCACCGATGTTCCAAGCAGTGTTATTCACAATTGCCAAAAGATGGAAAAAATACAAGTGTCTATCAAACAATGAGTGGATAAATAAATTGTGGCATATACACACAATGGAATATTATGCGGCGGTAAGAAGAAATGAAGTCATAAAGCATTTGACAACATGGATGAACCTGGAGGACATTATGTTGAGTGAAGCAAGCCAGACACAAAAGGACAAATACTGTATGATTGAGCTATTATGAACTAAACATACCATGTATACTCATGGAGTTAATAATTAGATTATAGGTAACCAGAAAATAGAATGAGAGTAGAGAATGGAGAGCTGAGGGTTAATCTGTGCAGAATTGTTAAAAAGGTTGTTTGTAAATCTTTGGAAATGAATGGAAATGGTGAGAGCACATAATGGTGTTTGTGACTAGCAGATATGGGTATGACAGTGGTTGAAAGGGAAAGTCTAAGGACGTGTATTACTAGAAGGGAAGCTAAAAAACGTAACATAGGACTGTTTAACATGGTGAAACTTCATGTGAAATATGAATATGGGTGATAGTGCATATAAAAGACTATTTTTACAAACTGTAAATATAAATAAACTAGAGAGACAGAAGCAGAAAAGCAGCTATGTATGGCAGGGGAAGCATAGAGAGATTGAGAGGTGAAGAGTTTTTTTTGTTTGTCTGTCTGTTTTTGTATTTTATTATAATTATTATTGGAATAATGAAAATGCCCTACTAATGATTTAAGTGATGAATACACAATTATGTGATTATACCAAATACCACTGATTGTACACTGATTGTGCTTTATTAATATGCATCAATTAAATTGATTTGCTAAAAAAAACATTTGTTTTTGTTGTATATGAAAGCAGAACATTGGAGTGCTTTCAGATTTATTATTTTACTATGCATTTTATACTAGTTTTATTGAAATACCCACTTGTCATCATATACTGCTGTTCTCTGTATAATAATTCAATATAATTTATTGTATATTGTGGATTACCTTTAGTTATCAATATTTTTTGAATTTTAGTACCAGTATTTGCATTCACCACACTTCATCTTTGATATGGGACTTTATTACCAGTAATATTTTTGTGTGTTTTGTTCAGTGCAGCATACCACTCATACTGATTCAAATGTATAAGCTATGAAATGCTATTATTTATTCAGAGTTATTAGAATAGTACTGAAAATCCACATTTTCAGACAACACACTGGATTCCAGTGTGCAATAAAAAACATTTAAATGACAAAAATAATAGGAGTTATTTTATAAAATCATTTTAAAAATTTTCCAAAATAAGGAAAGCAATTTTTCCCTTTTTAAAATCAAGTTGCATTCCATAATCCACTGGTCATATTTTAGCATAATACCATCCTTTTAAAGGACACTTTTTGTTCCCTTTGCCTTGGAAACAAAGGTCTCACTCAGGGACGGACCCCTAATAAGTCCCATGTTTCGTGTCAAATTGAACCTCAGTTTCCTCTGGAAAAACATATTCTATAACCATGTGGCTGAAGGAAAATAATTAGGTCTTCTTACTGCGTACTTTACAGACTAATGGAGCTTTCTGCAGGGTTCAAATACCCCTCCTATACTGAAGGAAAAGGGGAGTAGACTGGGAAAGTGGCTTCTTTTCTGTAACACATTTGTTCTCTACAAAATGCTCCATGTATGTTTTTATATGGTTTTTCTGCAGCAAGTGCTGAATGAGTTCTGAGTGAAATGTCTCAGAGAAACACTGAGTAAGAAGTCCCAGCATTACAAAGAACATCAGCACTTTCCTCTCCTTAGGAAAACAACATGCAAATTGTGCCCCGATAGACCTTGAACAGATCACCTCCCACACAGGCAGGGATCTCTGAAGACAGCTCCCGTGCTCAGTGGAGGCATGTTCCCACCAGCTGAACCAAAACACTGCAGACTGTACCTGTCGGTTTTCGTGATCTTGCTACACCTGGAGCACAGAGCGCAGGTAACTCAACTATTGCAACTACCATTAATTATTGCCGTCCACTTCATAAAGACACCAATTTTGGATCAGAGAAAAACAAACAAACAAACAAACATGTTTTCCTCTATTTAATTTACAATACAGTCAAAAGTTGCCAAAGGACCAAAAAAGTCATTGTCTAATATTTATATGTAATTGACTAACTCAAAGATCTTTACTAGGAGATGCTTTAGTTATGAAATAAAAATTTTGAAGACGGAACAGTAAGAGTTTGCTATAATTATCTCATGAAACGAAGACTAAGGAGAAAAGGAAAAGAGAAAGAAGCACAGGAGATAGTAGGATAGACTTCTTTAACAAATGAGCACCACGTTCATGAGATTGTAACAGCTTCCGTTTACAGCAATCTCTTCCATCCATTCATTCCTCCCAAAATGCTATATGATGGACATATTTTTGAAACTAAAGTAAAATTATGTACTCTTAAAATACTCCTTATAAAGTATCTGGAATAGAATAAACATATAGGAAAGAAAAATATCTCCAAAATAGTCCCACTACTCACAAGATACTAAGATTAAAATCACGTTGGTTGGTTTCTTTGTTTTTCTTAAGTTATGTACTTAAGTACATACACACAGTAACTTGTGAATACAATTTTAAGTACACATAAAAAATTTAAAGTTATTTACGAGAATACTATTTTTAGGTACTAGATAGCAGATCAACAATGGGACTTGATAACAGATATCTGCTATTAGGGGGATTTTCTGCTTTACTAATAATAATATTGTTTCTTGAATAAGAAAGTGATAATGATTTTGTTCTATATAGCTATTATTTGTGTGAGGAAATTTTTTCTTTCTTTCTCAGTAATTCTCTTGGTACATCATCTGAATTTATATACTGTTTAGCAATTATTAGCAAATGCTGGAAAATAACTGAACTATTCATTTGTTTTACAGGATTATCTAACACAATTGGTAACGTCATCTGAAAAGTAAGATAAAGGGTGGCCCATGAAACGTATTGTCTACTGAGAACTGAGCAAACACATTACATGAAATAAGAAGAAAAAGTGTGCAGGAATGAGGTTTTTTTTTTTTTTTTTGGTTGTTTTGTTTTTGTTTTATTTTCAGGAGGAAGCCAAGATTGAACCTGGGACCTCGTACATGGGAAGTAAGCACTCAACCACTGAGTTACTCCCGCTTCCAGGCATGAGTTTTAATAGAGGCTGCTGAATAAAATCAACAATACAGAATTTACCTGACATTGTGGTTATGAGTTATAATACAAATGCGTGAAGGATGACTTCCTTGACCTTGCCTTCAACTTTACAATCCTTCAGATCTTAATCATGTTCATTTCTTATATGCTGGAGTAGGTCCTTAATATTTTTCAAAAAACGTATTTGGTGTTTTAAGACTTCATGTTGTAAATAATAGAACTGAAGACAACTTTGTAGCTATAGCTGTTCTTTCTACTTTAAGTGATTGCAGATTATTCTCTTTATACCTTATTTTTAACTAAACTGTTTTGGAGCAAGAATCACATACAATATCATGTACAGGTTTTCAGTGTGCAGTTTTGGCAAATATATACAACATATGCAACCACAGCCCAAATTGTGATATAGAATATTTTAACCACATCCATCTAGCCCCTCCCCTGAAAAACTGTTTCCCTGTGCTTGTTTGCTGTTTGCTAACAATTCCTCACTGCAGCCCGGAAATTACTGACCTGATTTCTGTCACTATAGATTAGATTTGATTGTTTGAGAGCTTCACATAAATGGAAACATACAGTATGTATTTATGTGTGTCAGATTTCTTACACCCAACATAACTGTGCTACTTACCCATGCTAATGAAAGATTCAGCAAATTATCATTTCCATCAATAAACAGTATTACCCTATATGCATTTATCAAAATTTCTTTTACCATTCACTTGCTGAAGGATATCTAGGTTGTTTCAGTTTGAGATATTATAAATAAAATTCCTATGTGGCCAGTTAAATTGGTTTTAGATTGGTGTACCAGGAGTGCATTTCTAGGATAAAGCTTGCTTGCTCAGGATGTATTATCCTTCTCAAATATTGTTGCTTCTGATTTATTGATAGGTTGTTGAGAATGTGTACATTTACACTACTGACAGCTACTGGTATGTAATAGTCTTTTTTTTTTTTTTTTGTAATGTCTTTGAAGATTTTGGTATCAGGGTTATTCTGGCCCACAGCATGAGTTGGGAAATATTTTATTCTCCCCTATTTTATTAAAGAGTTTGTGAAATTTACATATTATTTCTTTGATAGAATTCACCAATCGAGAAATACTTGATTTTTCTGTAACCCCTTGCAGCGCTAAACAGTCAATCACAGCCCAGCATGTGATCAATCTTGGTAAATATTTCATATTTATTTGAAAAGAAAGTTTATGCTGCAGACTTTGGATGTGGATATCTGTAATTAGCAACTAAATTCCACTTGATGCATGTGATTGGTTAGATCTTATATATCTTTATTCATGTTTTTCCTACTTTTCCTACCAATTGCCAAGGGAAAAGTGTTAAAATCTCCAATTTTGACTATTTCTTTTTTATTTCTGCTAGGATTTGGTTCTTATATTTGGAAACTTTATTATGTGCATACCATATTTAAGATTATTATATTTTTCTGATGATTAGATTCTTTAATCATAATGAAATGTTCCTCTTTGATTTATGTACACACTCCTTTTCTTGAAGAGTACTTTGTAAGATAATACAGCCACCTTTTTATGGTTAATGCTTACACAATATATATTTTCCACCACTTTATTCCTAACCTATCTGTCTTTATATTTAAATTTAAATTATATTTCTTGTAGAGAGCAGAGAGTTGGAACTTGCTCTTTTAATCCAGTCTGCCAAATTCTAGCTTTTAAGTGGAAAGTTTAGTCCATTTATATTTAGTGTAACTCTGATATGGTTGAGTTTAAGTCTATATCTTGCTATTTATTTGTTATTTGTTCCCATTGTCTTTTAATATTTTTAAAGATTTATTTATTTAATTAATTAATTTTTAAAATTTATCCTCCCTACCCCCAGATGGTTCTCTCATCTGTCTGCTCATTGTTTGCATGCCTTTTTCAGGAGGCACTGGGAACCAAACCTGGGACCTCCCATATGGGAGGTGAGTGCCCAATGGCCTGAGCCACATCCACTCCCTGTGGACTATGGCATCTGCTGGCTTGTGGCATCTGCTTGTTTAGGTGTCTGCTCATTACGGTGGTGTGGCTTCTAGCTCGTTGCTGCAGATGCGGTGTCTAGCTCATTGCTGTGAGTGTGGCATCTAGCTTGTTGCAGCAGGTGCGGCATCTGCTTGTCTTCTTTAGGAGGCACCAGAACCCTAACCCAGGACCTCCCATGTGGTAGGCAGGCACCCAACTGGTTAAGCCACATCTGCTTCTCTTCTTGTCTTTTATATTCTGTTTTTCAGATTCTTTTTGAGGAGTTAATCATTTTTTAAATTTATTTCATTTTATTTTCTCATTGGTTCTAGGGATTATACTATGAATTCTTAATTTATTCATGTTATTTAGAGTCAAAAATGCACCACTTCAAACTTATCTAAAACATCACTCTTTCTACACCTCACTTCACAAATATAACAGAACAATTCCATTTACTTGATCCCTGTCCTTTGTTCTGTTTGTCATGCCTTTTACTTCCACTTAGATTATCAACTCCAATTTATTAAGTAATATTTTGTAGTTTAAATAAAAATATATATTAAAAGTAAATTCAGATTAGGAAAAAGAAAGAGTTTAATATATTTACCCATATATTTACCATTTATGGTGCTCTTTATTCCTTCTTGTAGACACAAGTCTCCACCTGCTGAAATCTTTTAGTATTACTTGAAGTTGGTGACATATTTTCTCATCTTAAATTTATTTTAAAACTGACTATATCCCCTCAATTCTGAGGCATAATCATCCCTGGGTATAGAATTCTGTGTAGACAGTCATTCATATTATTGTTCCTCTGGCTCCTTACTAAATTATCTCTTCATATTTGATTTTGAGTAGTTTGACTGTGATATCCTACATATCTTTTTTAGTATTCATTTTGTTTATGTTCACTTATTTCCGTATTTATAATTCTATGTTTACATCAAATTAGGACATTGCAGCCAATATTTGTTTAAATATTTTTTTTTTCTGCATTCTCATTCTCCTCTCTCTGGAACGCAATTACACATAGCTGAGTCCACTTGATATATTCCACGAAGCATTATACTCCATTCATTTATTTTTCAGTCTTCTTTCTCTAAGTTCTTGAGATTGGCTGATTTTTATTGTTCTGTGTCCAAGTTCACCTATTTGTTCTTCCGCCTTCTTTAATCTGCTGTGAAGTGAATCCTGTGATTTTTTTCCTTTCAGTTTTTGTACGTTTCAACACTACAATTTCTATTTGGTTCATTTTTTGAAGTTTCAATTTCTCTACTGAAATTCCCCATCTGTTTAATCATTAAGACAATATTTTCATCTAAGCCCTTGAATATATTTATAATAATTGTCTAAAGTCTCTTACTGATAAGTTCAACATGTGCATGTAGGGTCTATTTCCATTTTTTTATTAGCTCTAAACCACTTTTTCCAGTTTTGTTCTGTTTTTTGTTTTTTGTGTGTTTTTTGCATCTTGTTGAGATGGGCCTGTGGGAAACCTAAGATGCTTACAAAGCACCTGTAACTTGGAGGTATTTAATATTCAATCTCTGTCTTGTGCAGATATTTCAAAGCTTGGTTTTAGACTTTGCTAGGGTATGTTTAGAGTGATCTCATCCCATAAGGTCTAGTTTCTCTGGAGTCTCAGCTGGATGTCTAGGTTATTATCAAAGTTTCTCCAATCCAGCCAATTTGGAACTTCAATTTCATCCAGCACTGGTTGACACTTAGTATCTTCTCAACACCTTAGTAGCTATTCTTGTGTAAGTTGAATAGTCATTCCCTGTGCATTTATATCCTAACATTCAGCCAAGGACTTGTGAGGAGCTCATGCAAACTTCTGAACTGCCTCCCCGCCACCTCCTATAGTATACAATTCGCTGTTATCTTGCCCCAAAGATTCCAGAAGCACTGCATTTTTATCTTTGTCTTCTCAGCTCAGTAAGACCACACTATCATACTTGATTTCTAGTGTCCACTGGTGTGAAAATGTTACTTACATGTGAATTTCCCTTCTGTCAGGGATCAAAGTCTTGAACTGCTAGATGGCCTGTGCTGGAGAACAATGCCTTCTGTATTTCATTTAAAAGTTATTTATTGCAGGAGATGTTTTGTGTTGATTTCTTTGGGGTGCAACTTATCATTTGGGTGCTTACTTAGTTTTAGAACCCAAGAGGGAAAGGAAGTATTGGGGAATGAATTGTGTCTGTACAAAAGGCATGTTCAGGTCCCAACCCCTACTCCTGGGGTGTGAACCCATTTGTTAATAAAACCATTGAAGATGTTATTAGTTAAGGTACGCCAAAACTGAATGACGGTGAGCCTTCATCCATTGTGGCTGAAATCCTTATAAGCAAAGGAAATTAGACATGGAAAGACAAGACATGGGGAGCAACCAGAAGCTGGAAGCCAATGGAACTCAGAAGAGAAAGGAGAAGGTGTCACCACGTGCATTGCCATAAAATGGAAAAGCTAAGGTACTCAAAGTTTGCCAGCTAGTCAGAAGATACCGATTCTGAGAGGACACAAGCCTTCTAGTCCCTGAAATAGTGGGCCAAAAATTCCTGCTGTTAAGCCAACTCATTGTGCGGTATTTGTTTTAGTAGCTAAGTAACCGAGGTAGGAGATTTAGGCATATAGCTGCAGGTCTTATGCCCAATGTCCAAAAATGTCTAGTGAATGACTTGAAAATCTTTCTGTGCAACAAAATAATATAGGGAATTTGCAAAATATAAGTTCTCAGGCCCCTTTCTTTGAAATTTATATTTTATGGATATTTGGATATGGCCTTGGAATCTACATTTTTATTACATATCCCTGGAAATATTGATACTGTAAATTTTTGGACTAGCATTTTAAAACCTGCTACTATGAAGTTATATTTATCTAAGTGAGATCTTCTATTATCTTTATGGCCTTGCTCTCTTTTACTAGAAAGAAATGTATCTCTAAATTTTTATATCTGTGGCATGTTTATCATTCAGAACACAATAGAATACTATTTTTTAACAAATAATTCCAAATTTAAATAATCAGAATACAATTTTATGCTTAAAATTATTATCAATAATTTCATATCAGAAAGGGGTTTTATATAATCTGCAATTTTTCATACAGCATCTGTATCCAGCTTGATAATATACAGTATGTGCTCACAGGTTAAGTTTCACAACCAGTTTCTTTTTATAACAGTTAACTCCATTTTTGAAATGTCACTAGAATTAACAGTAAGTATTTGCTGGCACTATGGAAGTTCTGGATTTTGGATATTATAACTTAATATGAAGCCCCAAATTATGCAAAAATTAGAAGGTTAGGGTTTCAACTATATAGACCAGAGGCAAAAGATTCCAAACCCACATTTTATTTCTTGTAGCTGTTTAGAATATATTTCCTCATGGCATGCACTAATGTCTCATGGTTGTCTTGTAGATAATCCCAACAATATGACTTCAAATTCTTCTTTTCTGATTAATAAAGATAATTATTAGACCTAGGAAAAGATAGTCTTTTACAGCTTCATATTTACCACTTCATATTCAATTTAAAAATAATTGTGCCAGCTCAGCAAGCAAAACATGCCTGTAGCTCACCAATTTGTAATGTCTACCTTAATAAATCATGCTAGAGGTATTGGACCATTTCTTAAAATATGATTTCACAATATAATGCAACACAATAATAATGGCAAAAAAACACTTTTAACTCTTATAAACAGTAATACAAAATCAATGTGAGAATGCCTTAGTTAAAAGAGGTTAAAACTATAAAATTAAAATACTAGTCAAGATTACTTAACAAATGTAGTCTTTATAGGGACTTTGAAATCTTTAAGAGCCTAATAATTCTTCAGAGCCAAATGATTTCTGTGAAAAATACCAATTATTCTTATACATTAAATTTATCAAATGCATGCCACTAAAGTTGCTCTATGGCTTTTTTATCACATGGTGAAATTGACTGAGGGCATTACCAGAGGTCTGTGAGCCTCAAATGGAAAAAAATCTAAAACCCACAGAATACTGAAAAACTACAACTCGCACGGAATTACCACCGGGATTCTTCCTTCTCCAATCCTGTCTGTAATTCTTTATTTGTATACTTGGAAGAACTATATTTCCCAGGTGCACTGGGAGCAATGAAAAATACTGCTTTTTCCCACCTCCCACTTTCAATTTTCTAGAAGTTTCAGCTTCTATAAAAGAGAGACTATTAGGTGATGCAAAATGAAAAGTGAAAACAACATTCTTTTGCTACTTAAAAGAATAATAAAATTATTGACATGGTAGTGAGATTAGCTGCCTTAATTTTCTAGCGTGTGCAGAGCTGGCCTCGAAGGACTGGATTTAGCAAAATTTGGCATGCTAGTGGCCTTTATCAGTCAAGATTCCTACCAGAATACTATAACAAGCTGACTACAAATTCTAGTTTTTAATAATGGTATGAGTTTGCTTTTTATTTTGTTTTGCCTTCAGAGCTGTTTTAGTGGAATTTAGGGAAACTTTGGTCAGGAGTTTAAACCATGAACCACTGTTAAGTAGAAATATGCAGTGGACAGTGGTTTAATTAACATTTTTATAAAAATTAATTTACCATTATATAAATTTTTAGTTGCCATCAATTGGAAGTCGAACACAGAAGTTCTCAGGGCATTTTTCCTTATATCTGACAAACATCTGGAAACCCATGCCCAAAAGGTTCACAGCCAGTTTTCTTTTTTCTTCATGGTGCCGTCATTTTTCTCTGACTCGGTTTCTGCCTCCCTTTGGTAGACTGAATTATGTACCCCAATAAACACATGTTCTTAATCTTAATCTGTGCCCACTGTGGGTTTGAACCATTGTAATCAGGACCTTTTGAAGATATTGTTTTTAGTTAAGATGTGTTCAAATGATTCAGGGTAGGACAGGTTAAGTCTTACCTTAAAAAGAGAGAGGAAACCAGAAGCCCGAGTAAGAGAAGGCCACAGGCAGAAGCAGGAAGTCAGCAGAAACCAGAAGAGACAAAAGGGAGGACATTGCCTTGTGACCAGAGGCAGAGATGCAATTCAAGGAACCCCAAGGACTGCCCGCAGGCAGCATAGGAGCTACGGACTCCTGGAAGTAGCAAGCCTTGCCAATACCTTGATTTTGGATTTCTAGCCTAAAACCATTGAGATAATAAATGCTTTATGTTTAAGCCAACTCATTGCGTGGTCCTTATAATAGCATCCCTGGCAAACTAAGACACTCCCATTCAAGGCAACACTCCTTTTCCTAATAGATTTTTTTTCCCTCAATATTGAGAGTCTGTGAGGTCCCCGCCCCAGGCTCCACCTACATGGACTCCAGTCCCTGAACCCATCTAGGATTCTGCTCCAAAACAATGGATCCTGGAGGATACAAGGCTGTCCCTGCCCCCCGTCTAAATATCATACTACAGTGTCCCACTCGGGATTAAATTTGTCCCCAAATAATGACGAATAGACCCCTTTGCGCTAGTGTTTGTTTAAACTCCATCCCCCCAGTCAGATCAGTTCCCTTTGTCCTAGATCGTCTCTTTCTCCTTTTCCACTTATTTGGCAGCTGTGTTCCTAGTATAATTTTGGAAAAATCTCTCCACCTCTCTCTAATTAACTTCTCATATCAATTAGCTGAAAAATAAAGCTTGTTCTTTGAAAGGCAGCAGATAACTCTGTGACTAAAAACGTCTCAAGTCTCCACTTTCCTCTTGGATAGTAACCAAATCTTTGACTTGAACAACATAGGAACATTGGGACTGAAATATTCCTTAATCTGCTTTAAGTTAGATACTTGAATGTATGCATTTTAAAAATACAACCTCAAGAAGAGGAGGCAAAGCTCTGTTCCGTGAAGTGCAGTTTTTGCTACATCTATTCCATTTGGGGAAGGGGAGAGGAAGGAAGTGGTGGGGTCAAATATATTTGAGAATTCCTTCTTGGAGTAGCACGATTGATATTAACATAGGGCCAAGATTTTCTGTATAAAAGAAATCAATTTTACTTTGTTTAACCCAAACTTATTTTAAAGGCCCCTCTCCTCCCAATAATATCCTTTAGTATCTGGGAGAAAATGATCCAGGGAAATACAAAATAAACAACAATGGTGATAAAATTGATAAGAATGAGGATAATTATAACAACATGGTGGAATTGGAAGGTAATCCAAAAATTATTTAATCCCATTTATTCATTTTAGGAATGAGAAAACAAAACACCTAGAGAATTAAAGAGATTCCTCATAGATTAAACCCGATTTCTCAACTTCGGCAGGAATGGTCTTTATTTTGGCAGAGTGTTTTTCACACTTCTCATTGTATTTTAGTTTGAAATTGGAGATCAGCTACTTAAAATGCAGTGAAGGATCTTAAAATTAACAATACAATCTTACTTTCTTTTTGACACATTTAATCTGGATATCTGAATTTGCCATCCTTCACCTGCCAAAAAGAGACAAATCTGGGGATTTCCACTTTTGAAAATATTCCTCCTCTTAACTAAAATATTGACATTTTATCATAAAATCTATGCTTTTAAAACTGAAATGGATTAACACAAACTTAATTGTATAAGACTTTAATTTTGTGTGTGTGAAAAAAAAATGTACGTTCCCTGTATTTCTAAAAACAATTGAAAAAATGAAGGAATCTAACATAGTCTGAGAAAACACACGTTTTTCCTACAAAACATAAAATTTGATATGAAGCAAACAATCATTGCATTTTGGATTTTGGCCCAGATACAAAATTGGAATTTTAAACCAGAGCTGTTAAAATAAGCAATGTGAAAAACTAATTTTTCAGGATTCAAAGATTTAGGAATGAAAGGTTGACCATGTAGCTTGAAAGGTTAACTCAGGTTTCTACCTTTTTTTAAGAGAAAAGTTTTTCAACAAGGGAAGAATTTTTTGAATAATTATATAATTAGTTTTACTGTCAGCATCTAATTTAAGATAAGTGCATAAAGTCTCTGTTGATGGATTATTTTGACTGCCATGCTACAGCCCCTTTTAAACACTCTTCATATTCAATGCTTTCATCTTTTTTTTTATTTTCAAAAACTGTAATCATCTTGACATATGGCTGGCTTCGTGTTCATGTCAAGGATACGCTGTATCTATCTTGTAATTTTTTTTTTTCAGTTTTCTTCAGTGAATTTGATATGATAATATTTGCTTTAGAAATCATTCTTCTCGTGGTATTATTTCTTTCATTGTGCGTGACAATCAAGGCCCTTCACAACCTTACCTTTTCCTCACTTTCTAAGCTTCACTGCTTTGGCCTCCTCTCTGACAATGGGTCCTAAAAGCGTCTCCTGGGAGACTTTTTCCATACACATGTGTGATAGTTTAATGTTGAGCATCACCCTCATTGGACTCATGGCTAGCAGAACACGCATAGAGAAACACGGGTGTATAATTATGTTCTCACAGGTCATCTCTCTTTCACCCTTAGAGCAGTGTCATGCTGTTTTAGACTTTCCCTCTCTGGACCCTTTCCTTCAGGGTCCTCCTCCCTCAGATACATCCCCCTGTGGATGCTGTTGGTTACAACTGTCAACAAACCCGACTCTCCACTGATAGCTCTCTACACAGCTTCCTCCTTGGCTGAGGTGTTGCTTCTCCCTGAAGATATTATCAATCCTGTAAGCCCTAAGGCTGTTTTTCCCTCCCAAGCTGCACATTCCACACAGCAGATGAGGTACAGAATTCTACAGTGCCAGAATTCATAAATGCTCAACTATTCTGCATGGCACATGCAAATTAAAATTTTTAAATTCCTCATACTCTTTAGAAAAGAATAATTGCTTTATAGCCATGGTTAAACTAAACATCACAGTTGATTTTATTCCTGTTTAATTAATAGAAGAGTCTTATAGCCTAGTTAAAAACCATCAGCACCAGTATTAAACCCATTCGAACCTCGACAGCTTGCCTCAATGGACACAATTCCAAAAGGTAGCCAATCGGTAACAGAGTCTCCCATTTGCAAGCCAGCATACCAGGAACAGATTCTATCCAAGGAGAATATGCTTCCGAAGACCAAACAATCTACAGCAGTCTTGCCTGAGTGACCATGCTTCCAAATTAAACATAAACTTCCTCCCACCTCTGAAAGTTTGCTAGTCGCTGAATAGCCACTTTTCCCAAACCCTACATAAAATCCATGCCCAGCCTTGCTCAAAGAAACTGTGCCTGAGCAGCACAAGGGTTTGTTTCTTCAGCAAGCAGGAAATTCAGCTTTGTGCTTTTGATTCAAGTATTGAGTGTGGTCACATCCTGGGAACACAAAATTAACAGAAAATAATTATTTACTATTATCTTAAGACAGTAACACAAGTATTTTTTAACTCCTTCTCACGAAATGAGGGGTAGGTTAAAAGAATAGGCTTTAGACATGTATAACATTTGACTTTTAGTGCAGAATCATTACAATTCCCTAAACAGTTAAATAAATTATTGGTCAACATTTTTACAGGGGCTTTAAAATATCCACAATTCTAAATATTATATATCTCATCATTTTAAATCTGTTTATAAATTACTTCATCTTTTGGAATGATTTTAGTTTTCTGTCAATGTCTGCTATTTGAACAAAATACATATGGGTAACTTTGAAATAAAGCAGATTGAGTTTTGTGTTTCAAGGACTTTATTCTGCCAGAATCCCTTTATTCTGGTTTGAGCTGAGGTTGTCACATCACAGGCACCGAAACCTAGGTTCCCACAGTTGTTATCATTTTACTTAAAACAATGTCATAGAATCAATATTACATGAAGAACAAAACCTTCTGCAAGAAATATAACCATCTTGTTTGTCATTTATACCTAATCATGTGCCAAAAAGTATTTTAAAAGAAAGCATAGAACCTATTTTCTTTGCACATAATATACATTGCTTGTCATTTTGCACTTTCGTAATGAAAACAAAAATCTACTGGAAAGAATAAACAGAAATATTAAATATATGTTACATTTAATATTAGGATCGCACAGATCTTTCATCTCCTGTTACTTTTCTACTAGAGTTCCTAGATATAAAGGAAGTGAGAACACAGACCACAACTATGGTCATCTGAATATAGTTATCTCATTTGACCCTAAAAACATTCCTTTTGGCCTATAGAGCAAGTATCTAAGTTATTATCAGATATGGTAACTGAGGCTGAGAGAGATTGAGTGATAGGCCCCAGTCTATTCAGCTGTATTTCAGCAACATCAGGTTTCCAACAGTTTTAAGACTATAGATCCTGTGATCGTCCCAGACCATGTATGGCCAATTTCAATCTGGTGTCAACCATTACGCATGACTGAATCGCAGGTTTGGAGAAGGATTCATTTAAGTAGAGTTTACTACTAGATGCTATGGGTTTTCTGGATTTAAATTTACCAATGAACTTGTGGTATATTACACATACAATAAAACTTGGGTTGAAAAATGAATTAAGTATTTTGCCCCTAGAAGAAAAGTCTATGCATGTTTAATTTAGTTGAAGTAGATTTAGTATCTGAAAAACTGCCTGTAAAACCAGCACATTGCAAGAAGAGTCCATGAACTAGATCAGAAAAATAATTTGCACACACTCTCAGGAGGCTGGTAACCTGAGTACTAGGTGTGGACTTCTGTCCCTTGACCGTCATACCCTGTGCCGGGCCCCAAATACCTGTTGTTAGATATATCCTCTTGGACTTGCCCTATCATCTGTTCTGCTCTCTGAATTGACTTGGTCTTTCAAGATTTAACTATGAACCCAATGTAAACTGACTTAATTAACCAAACTCTAGCCTCAACATTAGATATTTAATACAGGACTAAATATTTATACTTATAATATAAACATACACATTTAGTATATGTAATATTTTAAACAAATAAATTATAAGTGAATGTAATATTATTATTATATATATATTTCACTTATATATAATTTCTTAATGAAAAAGGCTGTTCAGCTCAAACAGACATGGGTTCAAACCTTGGCTTTGCTATTACGTGGATGAGTTATGTGATTCTCTGAACCTCAATTTCCTCATCTATAAAATAAAGCTAATTATGTCTACTTTATGAATGTAATAATATAGTATAGAACCTAGTGCACAGAAGGTGCTCAATTAGTACTGAATTTTAAAAAGGCAAAAATTACTTTTTTATCAGAAAAGTATCTGTTTAAACTAAATTTTCTTAGCAACTCATGTTTCCTGGCTATTGAACTTTAACTGAGCTTATTTCTATAATGTACGAATTTCAGATTTTGTGGGTGCACTCACATTATTATGATATTTAAAATTTTTTTAAAGTATTTAAGAAGCATAAAGGGAAAAACACAAGAATTGTATGCTTGTGTAACATGGTTTTAATGATGCATTTCAAGGTTTTTGGCTCTGAAATTCCTTCAAAGCACACACCTGATATATTCAAGTTTCTACTGACGTTTTCCCTCAGAATAGCAAAATTCTCACAATTGACTTACAGTACCAGAAATGACTTTGCTATTAAAATATTTCATCAGGAACAAGAAGCAATTCCTAACAAAGCAACTTCAAATAGGTTACCTTAGAAGTTTTCTTGCAGATTTTTGCTTTTCCATCATTTAAAGAGGAAAAAAAAAAATTCACCTCCATAAGGCAGTAAGAAAAATGGAAGAACATCCATTATGAAGTCAGGGAAGGATGAGATTGAATTCCTTGTCTGCCTCTTATTAGCTTTATCACCCTGGGCAAGTTCCCTGATCTCATGGAGCCTCATCTATTTCTGCTTTTCTGAAATGGAAATAATTATACCTGAGTAACATGGTGACTGCAATATTAAAAGTGAGATAACAAATATAAAGTTATTTTGCCTGCCTTTTGGAAATACTCATTCTCTGCTCCTCTCTGCTCTTCTGCTTTCTCTTCACTTTCCAGAAAAGCTTTTTAGTTAAGAAAGGGAGACTTCTCTTCAACTGTGTATAAGTCCCCTGTCGCCGAGTGGTGGGTTGGATCCCTCACCCCAATATATTAGGCCCCTTTTACATCTTAGTCTGCTCTCCTGTAGCTGTGACCCCATGGTAAACAGGACCTTCTGAAGATGTTTTTTTCAGGTGCGATATGGCAAGGGGAACCAGGGTGGATCTTAAATCCGGATTACTGGAGCCTTGTTAGGAGAAGGCCACAGAGCAAAAGAAGTCAGCGGGAACCCAGAAGAGAAAGGAGAGCCAAGGAAGCCCCAAGACTGAAACAAATCAGCCAAAGCTGGCCACTGCAGCCAGGAGGAGGCAGGTCTTTTAGCCTCCGAAAACGAGACAATCAGTTCCTGCTGTTTGAGCCATTCTGTTGTATTTGTCATAGCAGGACGGTAAACTAAGACACCCTATGACCACTTCCTCTTTAAACAGATTTATCACCACAGTCGCACTGCTTTAGTGGCACGTACAATTAATACAGTCAACTCCAACCACCTATCCTATGGGAGGGAGTGGGGAAAGGATACGAATAAATGGATGCAAGTTAGACAAAATGCTTGGCTTATAAAGTGTGCCTCACAAACAATCTACACAATGATGTACCAGTTTTTATTTTCAAGTCAGTCCCTTTACGTGGAAAACACTTCAGTGTCCCTAACACTTTAAGACACAGGAAATTAAAAAAAAGCTTGTTGGAATTTTACTGAAAATCTTCAGTGAATAATTTTACTGAAAATCTTACATGAATAACAACCTGTAAACAGATTGTCCCGTGGGGATACTGACATTCATATTTGCCACCTGAAACTGCAGACTTCCCTAAAACTCGTGTAACAAAATGTTACAATCGTACTTGTTTTGTCTTAGTTTTGGGTGAGGGATCAAAGCAGAGGACAATAAAATAGACGTAAGAGCACATATGCAGGATAAGCTAAAGATTTGAAATTGCTTTTGTGATCTTTAGTTCATCATCCACATTGAGAGTATAAAAAATAATTTGAAGTTTGATTAGAAAGAGTTTGGAGACGGAGGTTCCCCTGGGAGAGAGCTGTTGGCCCTTTCTTCCTCTCCTCATCGAGAAAGGGGTGGGTTGCTCTGACTCATCTTAAGCTGAGGGAGTGAAGATAAAGGGTTTGGCAAAATGCTTGAGAATTTCGTGTCCTCTGGACTTCAGAAAATATTGGTACAGGTAAACGACTCTTGCCTCAGGGAGTCCGAAAGAGAAAGGCTGTCTGGAGCACCCTGCCTGGCAGTGGAATAAAAAGAAAGTGTTGCCAAGGAGCATCTTTGTGGGTGGCCCCAAGTAAACTGCACGGCAGGGAGCCAGCCAGGAGCAGGCAGCAAAACTATCAAAGCAGCCTTAGCAGGAAGAGATCCCCAGGGGGCAAATCTCCAAGGAAACCACAAAAGTTCCTCACGAGACAAAGTGCCAGCAATTATACTTGGGTCACATAGGAGGCCTTGAAGCCAGCTTAGAGCTATGCCAGCTACATAACACATTGCTCTTTACTCCAATAGACCAGTTCCACTGGAATAATAGGCTTAGCTTGGGAAGGTGTCAGGGGCTCTGTATCTGCATTCACTTCTCTCCTGGTCAGTTCCTGACAGTGATATTTTTCCTGAGTGACTGAAAAGAATTGCTTTACGCATTGGGGAAGTTCTCCGAAGCATCCTTGTTATCCTCACTTTGTTTTACATAGACCCAGATTGAGATATATTCTTAAGGAAGCTTCAACTTTCACTCCATTTCCAGTTCTAATTTTCTTTCAGAATGCCTCATTTCCAGACAACTGACATAAAATATATCTGTATTTGAGTATGTAGAACAGAATGATGAATTTGGCTTTTTAAAAATATCTAAATAACAATCATTTCATCCACTTTGATTAAACCACCTAACACAAGCAGTAAAATGGAGTAGGATAGAGAAATCTGTTTAAAACCTCAGCAAAAATAGCATAGGAGTTTGGGGTTGTTGTTTTGTGAATTGCTTATTAGACAAGGCCATTGAGGTTACTGAAGAACCAATTAAAAGCTAACCTTATGAAAATATTTTAAGAAAATATATTCAGCTTTGCAAAAACTATGTTTACATAGTTTCCAAAAATGTAATATTTGTAGATTTTTAATCAAGTATGCTCATCACCGACTGAAAGAATTTGTTGTTTGTTTGTTTTTCCTCCAAAGAACTGCTTCAGGAGGAAAGTCTCCATTAGGCATCAAATATTAAATTATTAGTGAGGAAAAGCTTAATTCAAAAAATTTTTTTTTTTTTTGGTGCAGTTAAACTAAGGCATTTATCTCAAGAACTGAAAATCTGGTGTTGCACAGCATGGCCTTAGCATTTCATAAGAAATACGTAAATAATTTTTCTATTTGAACTTTACATATTTTAAATGGAAATGCTTAATTTGTTACTTTAAAACATAAATATTAATTCATTAATTTTGTAAAGATAGCTAACTTCCTAAATTATTTAAGTTGTATGAATCATTTAATATTAGAAAAATATGATTATTAAAAGCAATATGAACTTTAACTGACAGGAGATTTTTGTCATATTCTTCAAAATGGAATCACTATTATCATAAGATTAATAATATCTCCCTGATACATGAATAATTGAAAATAAAGTAGAGTCTGATTTTTCTGAAATTCTTCATTGGGCGTGTGTGTAAATCAGGTCAGTTTGGAAGCCAAGTGAAATCTCTACAGTTACCAAAAATCTATTTAAAATGGAAATTGATAAAATATCAAAGCACATGATGAAAAAGAGGAGCAAAATGTGAAAATATTATTTTTTGAAAAATGTATTATTATAAATAGTATTGGGACCCTCAATGGGTTAATGCAATATCCAAATGAAACCTTGTAATCAAATAGCTTATGCACCAAAGTGGACAAATCCATCTTATTTCGTACGTAGATTATTAAATACAGACATATGAAAACATGGTATAAAGAAAATTAAATGAGGTAAAAAGTCATACTGATTACAAGGGAAAACTAACATATTGTGGAATAAAAAAAAGAGTGTAATAATAACAATAGTAAAAGAAATCCATCTCAAAATAGATATTTGAGCTCTTCCCTTTGGCTCTGAGCCTCTCCATTATTCTATAAGCAATATGGTTTTCATTTTTGGTCTCTGTGTCAGTTTTCTAATGCTGCTGTAACAGATTACCATAAACTTTGTGGCTTGAAACCATACAATATTATTGTCTTCTAGTTCTAGAGGTCACAAGTCTGAAAATGCATCTTACAGTTCTAAAGCCAGGGCCCCATTCCTTCTGGAGGCTCTAGGGGAGCATCTGTCCTTCTCCTGCTTCTAGAGGCTGCAGGCATTCCTTAGCTCATGAATCACTTCAATATGGCATCACTCAGAGCTCTGCTTCTGTTTTCACACCTTTTCAGACTCTTTCACTCTTCAACATCTCTCCTTTCTCTCATAAGGACCCTTGTGATTACATTGGGCCAACTAGGAGAATCTCCACATCTCAAGAATCTTAACTAAGTCCCTCTTGCCATGTAATGCAATATTTACACAGGTTCTAGGGATCAGAACACAGACCTTTCTGGAGGGACCAGTGTTCTATCTAACAACATCTCCAATGACTAGAAAATATACTAACATATATGTTGAATACAGGAACATTCAATCAGGGTTGTTTAACAAATGAGTGCATGAATTATTTTTAAAGTATTTTCTTAATACTTAATTAGCCAATCATGTATTTTTCCCTAATGCCTCTGGGTTAAAATCCTGGTTCCATCAATTACCAGCTTTACTACCATAGGTAAGTTGCTTAAATTTTCCAAGCCTCTGTTTTCTCATCTGTAAAATAGTGGTAATAAAGGACATATGTTAAAGGGATGATGTAAGGAGTATATGAATTAATATATATGAAGTGTTTTAAAATATTTAGCACAGAGAAATGTTATATAAGCGTTAAGTACGAGATGCAGGATTCTAGAACCACATCATTGGGTTCAAACTCCTTAGTTATTTAATTAACTTCTCAGTGCATTGTTTTGTTTTGTTATTTTTTCTCCCTAAAAAGAGGGTAATAATAATAATAAATATAAATGTATAATATTTAGAAGGATTCCTGATATAAAATAAGTACTATATAAATGTTGGCTATTATTATTGTTAATAGTAGTAGTAATATAGACATAGACATATAAAGAAGAAAAATAAATCACTTACATTCTGGCCTTTGGCATATATCCTTTATTTTTTTATTACTTTGTGTATGATTGTGCTCCTACAGAATATACACTTTTGAAAATTAGCATCATATAACTATTTTCCAGTCCTTAAAAATTCTTGGTAAAATCAATTTTAAAACACTGAAAATTCTTACATGAACGTATCACTATATATATTCAATTATTTCCTTATTCATGAAAAGTTAGGATGAAATGCCTTTTTCTTATTGCACAGTATATTCTATGGTACATTGCTTGTAATAAATTCCTGGATGTAGAATTACTATGTCAAAAGACAAGACCATACACAATAGTCTTAGTACCCACTGCCAGACTGTTCTTCAGAAATACTGTTATATTGCCACTATATAGGACCTTTTCTAAGTCACCTAAATTGCAAACACAAACAATAAAACAAAACTTTTAATGGAAATCATGTTTCACTCCCTCTGCAAAGAGGATGCAGATCAGAATCATTCATATTATCTTCTGTCTGACTTGTATGTCCCAGCCCTGCAAACACAACTTTATATACTCATACCTAAATACCTTCTGGGAAGATCATTCCTTATATTCCCTCATGGTCTATATTTAGTTTTTAATAGAGCCACTGTTTTTATATCACTATTGTATTTTTGTCTAAATTCCTTTTTAGTGTATAAGGAAGGGTACTGCTTGTCTTCATCCAAATAACTCTTCTCAAATTTTCAGACAATTCGAAGTTCTTTATTAAATACCTTCCAAGCATCTTTTGTTCTTTTTGTTCTTTTAGCTGCTACATAAAATTTTTTTGTTGAGATAAACAAATAATATATACACATACAAAAATATATAATATATAATATAGGTGGGTGGGCCTTGTCGAACATCATTTGACTGTACATGTGAGAGTCTATATCTAAGTTCTCAATTCAGTTCCATTGGTCAATCTGTCTGTCCTTATGACAGTACCATGCTGTTTTTAAAACTGTAGCTAAGTAATAAGTTTTAAAGTCAGGAAGTGAGAGTCCTCCAACTTCGTTTTTCTTTTTTAAGATATTTTTGGCTATTCGGGACCCTGTAGCCTTTCAAAGAAATTTCATTATTGGCTTTTCAATTTCTGCAAAGAAGGTTGTTGGGATTTTTTTATTGGGATCACCCTGAATCTGTAAATTAGTTTGGGTATAATTGTCATCTTAATATTTAGTCTTCCAATCCATGAACACAGAATGACCTTCCTTTTATTTAAGTCTTCTTAGGTTTCTTTTAACAATGTTTTGTAGTTTTCTGAATACAGGTTCTTTATGTCCTTGATTAAGTTTATTCATAAATATTTGATTGTTTTAGTTGCTATTATAAATGAATTTTTTTTCTGATTTTCTCCTTAGATTGCATATCAGTAGTGTATACAAATGCTTATGATTTTTGCGTATTAATCTTGTATCCCACCACTTTGCTGAACTTGTCTATCAATTCTAGTAGCTTTGTTGTGGCTTTTTCAGGATTTTCTAGATTTAGGTTCATGTCATCAGTGAATAGTGAAAGTTTTACTTCTTCCTTTCCTATTTGGGTGCCTTTTATTTCTTTGTCTAGCCTAACTGCTCTAGCTAGAATTTCTAGAACAATATTGAATAATAATGGTGACAGGGCATCCTTGTCTTATTCCTGATCTCAGTGGGAAAGCTTTCGATCTTTCACCATTAAGTACAATGCTAGCTGTAGGTTTTTCATATACACACTTTACCATATTGAGAAAGCTTCCTACTATTCCTATATTTTGGAGTGTTTTCATCAAGAGAGGGTGCTGTATTTTGTCAAATGACTTTTCTGCATCAATCGAGTGGATCATGTGATTTTTCTTATTCAATTTATCAATGTGGTTTATTACACTAATTGATTTTCTCGTGTTGAGCCACTCTTGCATATCTGGGATAAAACCCACTCGATTATGGAGTATAATTCTTTTAATGTGCTTTTGGATTTGGTTTGCAAGTGTTTTGTTGAGGATTTTTGCTTCTATTCATTAGTAATATTGGTCTGTAATTTTCTTTTTTCATAGTATCTTTATCTCATTTTAGTATTAGGGTGATGTTGGCTTCATAGAATCAGTGTGATAGCATTCTTTCCTGTTCAATTTTTTTGGAAGAGCTTGAGGAAGAATGGTATTAGGTCATCTTTGAATGATTGGTAATATTCACCTGAGAAGAAATCTGGTCCCGGACTTTTCATCTTTGGAGGTTTTTGATGACTGTTCCAATCTCTTCACTTGTGATTGGTTTGTTGAGGTCTTCTATTTCTTCTAAGATCAGTGTAGGTGGTTCATGTGTTTCTAGGAATTTGTCCATCTCATCTACATTTTCTAGTTTTTTGACATACAGTTGTTCATAGTATCCTCTTATGATCTCTCTTATTTCTGCAGGTTCAGTGGTAATGTCCCCACTCTCATTTCTGATTTTATTTATTTGTGTCTTCTCTCGTTTTTTCTTTGTCAGTCTAGGTAAGTGTCTGCAGATTTTGTTGATCTTCTCAAAGAACCAAATTTTGGTTTTGTTGATTTTCTCTATTGTATTTTGTTCTCTATTTCATTTATTTCTGCTCTGATCTTTACTATTTCTTTTCTTCAGCTTGGTTTGGGATTAGTTGCTTTTCTTTTTCTAGTTCCTCCAGCTGCACAGTTAAGTCTTCAATTTAAGCTCTTTCTTCTTTTTTAATGAAAGTATTGAGGGCTATAAGTTCTCTCTGCAATGCATTTGAAACGTCCCATAGGTTTTCATGTTTTGTGTTCTCATTTTCATTCATCTCAAGATATTTGCAGAATTCTCTTGCAATTTCTTCTTTGACCCACTGATTATTTAACAATGTTGTTTACTCTCCATATATTCATGAATTTTACCTTTTTCCAGCCATTATTTATTTCTACCTTAATTCCATTATGATCAGAGAAAGTGTTTTGTTTAATTTCAATCTTTTAAAATTTATTGACACGTATCTTGTGACCCAACGTATGGTTTATCTTGGAGAAGGATCCATGAGCACTTGAAAGAATGTATATCCTTCTGTTTGGGATACCATGCTCTATAGATGTCTTTTAGGTCTAGTTCATTTATCATATTAGTCAAGTTCTCTGTTTCTTTATTTTCTGTCCAGATGTTCTATCCAATATTGAGAGTGGTGTATTGAAGTCTCCAACTACTATTTTAGAGGCATCTATTTCTCCCTTCAGCTTTGCCAGTGTGTGCCTCATGTATCTTGGGGGCACTGAGGTTAGGTGCATAATATTTAGAATAGTTACTTCTTCTTGCTGAATTGTCCCTTTTATTAATAAATAATGACCTTCTTCATCCCTTATAACAGTTTTGCATTCAAAATCTATTGTGTCTGATATTAGTATTGCTTCTCCAATGCATTTTTGGTTACTATTTGCATGGAATATCTTTTTCCAGTCTTTCACTTTTAACCTGGTTGTGTCCTTACGTCTGAGATGAGTCTCTTGTAGACAACATTTAGAAGGTTCATATTTTTTTAATCCATTCTATCTGTCTATGCCTTTTGATTGGGAAGTTCAAGCCATTACCATTCGATGTTATTACTGTTAAGGCATTACTTACTTCATTCTTTTGACCTTTCTGTTGTCATCATATTATTATCTGACTTTTTACTCTTTAATTTACCCATTCTAATAATCTTCATTTCTACATTCTTCTCCAAGTCGCTCACCCTTGTTTTTTTCCGTTCAGTCTGCAACATTCCCTTTAGGATCTCTTTTAATTCTGGTCCTTTGGTAACTTATTCTATCAGTTTTTGTTTGTCTTTGAAGACCTTGAACTTACCCTCATTTTTGAAGGACAGCGTTGCTGGATACAGAATTCTTGGCGGGCAGTTTTTCTCTTTCAGTACCAAAAGTATGTCATACCACTTTCTTCTCTCCTCCATGGTTTCTATTGAGAGGTCAGCACTTAACCTGATAGTGGTCCCCTTGTATAATATGATGCTTTGCTTTTCTCCTGCTGCTCTCAGAATCCTCTCTTTATCTTTGATATTTGTCATTCTGAACAGTAGGCATCTTGGGGTAGGTCTATTCGGATTTATTCTGTTTGGTGTGTGTTGTCCTTCTTGGATAATGATATTTATGTCTTTCATAAGGGTTAGAAAGTTTTCAGTCATTATTTCTTCAAATATTCTTTCTGCTCCTTTTCCATTCTCTTCTCCTTCTGGGACACCAATAATGCATGCGGTTTTGCATTTTGCGTTGTCATTCAGTTCTCTGAGACCCTGTTCCATTTTTTTCCTTTCTCTTCTCTTTCTATTCTTCTAACTTTCCAGTATACAAGTTCAGTTTTCAAAATCACTAATTCTTTCTTTGAGGAATTCAAATCTGCTCTTATGTGCCTCTAATACATTTTTAATCTCATCCATTCTGTCTTTCATTCCCATAAGGTCAGTTTCTTTTCTTTGCAGGCTTTCATATTATTCTTTATGCTTTCCCAGTGTCTTCTTAATATCCTTTATTTCTTTAGTTATATTTTCTTTAAATTCTTTACAATGATTTACAAGAGTTGTGTGAGTATGACTGATTGTCTTAATTCCTGTATCTTTTCAGGATATTTGGTTAGTTCTTTTGGCTGGGCCATCTCTCCCTTTTTCCTAGTATGGCTTGTAAGTTTTTGCTGATGAGGCATCTGAATTGGTGAATTTACTCTGATGGCCAATTTCTCTCTCTTGCCTATTTTGTTTTTTTTCCTCTCACAGCTTTCTTTGATATTTAGTTCAACTTATTCTAAGTCTTTAAGGTTGCCCAGCTTAAGTTATCAAAATTGTGCCAGGTTAATAACAAAATCGTGGAAAGGATGCACTTTGGGGCTTAGATTTTCTCCTAGAAGTTAGAGAACAGGGAGTCCCAAAAGCAGTTTTTGTCCATGGAATTTCCAACAGGCCAGCAGATGGCACTTGTCAGTGCACCTTTCGATGGAGGTGTATCTCCCTTCATTTTCCTTTGTTTCAGTCTGACCAGGGCAGAAATTCAAAGTGGGCTCCACTGGCCAAATTCACTGAAGAAAAGCCCCCTGACTCCCCTTCCAATTTCTCTTGTAGTAGCAGACAGGGAGGAAGAAGTCTGTTTCCCTCTAAGACAGCTGCAGTGAGTCAAGGGTTTTATCCCAGCTTAATATCTTGCAGGTGGGAGAGGGGAACCCTTCGCCATGGTTGGCAGGTTTGGTAACTCACAGTTTTTTGTTTCAGGTTCTTTGTCTCTCTGTCCCTCACCCTCCTGTGAGTTGTGAAGCATTGTCCCGGTCTGCTGACCCCCAAAACAGGTACCTCGGGCAGCTTTTGGCTCTTTCTCCGTTGTTTGTGTGAGAGAGCTAAGCCTTGCTTGCCTAATCCAATGCCATATTCCCACAATTCTCCCCTTACATTATTTTTCAGAACCTCAATAATATTCAGTACAAAATAAATGCCAATAGATAATTTCTGATTTTAAAGGGAATACATATAAAGATTAATTAATCATTATAAAGGATATTTGCTAACTTTTCCCATTAGATTGAGGAATTTCTTGTACACTTGTTCAAGTTTGTTATATTATTGTTCAAATCTACTCTATTATTACAATTTTTTTCTGTTTAATTTTTCAATATTTGGAAGAGTTGTACTGGAATCCCACATCATGACAGTGAATTGGTTAACTTCTCAGAATTCTACATTTTTTAAAACATACATTTTGAAGCTATTCAAGTTGAGTTTTCTTTATATTTCTGAGTATAAGTTGAAATTTATTCTTTCATCCCTTAAAATGTTTTTTCCTAAGACATTTTAAGGCATTGCTAGATAATATTTTGTATATATTTTATTTTATCCATTTACTTGTGATGTTATTTGTTGATATTTGTGACAGTTTGAAGCTAGGTGGACTAAAGAAAATTCTGTAATTAAAGCTAATCCATTCCTATGCATGTAAACCTATTATAGATGGGACCTTTCAATTAGATTCAGTTAAGGGATTTTCCTTTCGATTAGATAACTTCAGTAGGGCATGGGTATTAATTCTGTTAGTGGTGGCCTTTATAAATGGAGGAATAAAAAGCACAGACACAGAAAAATAGCTGCAGAGACAAACAGGAACCCAGAAACTGAGAGAGAAGGCCACGGGACCGAGGAAGCCACTTTAGCCAGAAGCTGAGAGCAACGAGGCCTGGAGGAGAGGGGAGAGATGAACATGTGCCTGATTGCTCACAACTGCAGCTGTGGTGAAAAAGCATCTCTAATGATGCCTTAATTTAGACACATTCACAGCCTCAGAACTGTAAGCTGTTAACCTGATAAATCACATTGTAAAAGCCAACCCATTCCACAGTATCTGGATTTTGGCAGGTTAGCAAACTAAATCAATATTTGTTATATGTATGTCCCTTAAAGAGCAAATGGTCAATTGTTTTTGTTATTGTTTATTGACTAAATCTATGGACTTTAACTGAAAATTCGGGTGATTAACTTTTTATTTATTACTGCCATATTTGTCATTACTTTTACCTTCTTAATTTTGGTATTACTTGTTTTAATTTTCTATACTTTTTCTTTTTAATGAATTTTTAATTAATACATTTTATTATTAAGTTGCTGTTTTTCTTCTTATTTATCTTTCTCCTGGTTAAGTAGGTTTCCTTGATGTTTTATTGTGCATACCTAACATAATTTGTGAACTTAAATATTTTAACAATATAAAACCTTAGAATGCTTTATGTCTAATCACCTCATTCTGCATTGTATGCTCTTGTTTTCAATATTCTACCTCTGTTCTCTTTCTTAACCTGAAAGGTTAGGCATTAACATCAGTATTTTTTATCACTTTATAGAGATAATATCTGTGGAAGAGGACATTCCAATTGCTGCCTGCCAATATTCCCTCTGACCCATGAAAGAACCCTGTGCTTGGGACCAGATGTGTTGGCTTGTCTTCAAGAATGGGATGTGGGCTGACTCCCTTCTTGAGGCATCTTGACAAAAATCACATCCTATAGCAGATGGTAGTCAACCAGCACACGCCTTCCTCTTTTTCCTGGAACACAAGTGAACGTTCACAGAAATTGCTTAATTAAGTGTGTGTGTTATATAGTACTGGCCAACCTCACTGCTATATTTGTTCCTGGCAGGGAAGGAATAGAGTCCTTTGCTCGCAGCACAGACCATCTTTCTGCATTGGCTGCAGTGTGAGAGCCACTGGCCATGGGACCTGATGCCCCTTAGTGACTGACCTTGCTCTGTCTTTTCTATATATAAGTAAAGCCTTGTTTCATCCAGTGGCTGTGTGCTTCGTACTTTTGGGGGAACCCCAGCACCTACAAACCATGGAGTGGGTTGACATCCTAGGGTTGCTGTTCCTGGTGGCAGTCCTTGCTATGCTCTCTGCTCTTCTCCATGCAGGGGGACTCCTTCCCAAGGTGGTATCAGTTGTCACTTAGCAGACAATATTTCTTTAGATTCATATACATGTTTACTATTCCATTTTCTTGCTATTCCTCTTTTAATCTCCAACTACACTCTGCCTCTGGGATTTTTTATTTCTTCCTGAAATACATGCTTTAAAAATTCTGCTAGTGAAAATCTGTTAGTCAGACAATCTCACAGATTCTCTTTATTTAAACAAGCCTTTAGAGTTACCTTTTTCTTGAATTTTAGTTTTGGGAGGATTGTAAAGATAAACAATTATTTTTCTTTTTTCCACAGGTTTGAAAATATTATTGAACTCTTTATTGGCTTCCATTTTTTATATTGATAAATTTTTGATAATGACATTGTCTGTCTTCATTAGTGATCTGTGTTTTACTCTAGCTGATTTATGATTGTCATTTGGTCTTTAGTGTTCTCTAGTTTCACTCTAATATGCCTACATTTGGATTTCTTTTAATTATTCTACCTTGGATGCTCTCCTCTGTATTTGTGAATTCACATATCTTTTCAGTTCTAGAGAAGTACAGTCATTATCTCTTCCAATATTGCTTTTACTCCATTCTTTCTAGCATATAGTTCCAATACTCTAATTAGATATTCTCCTTGTCTCAATTTCACATCCATATTTCCCATCTACTTGCCTTTTTGCTGTGTGTTCTTAGTAGTTTCCTAAGATTTGTCTTCCATTCACAAATTTTCTCCAGCTCTGTGCAATATCCTGCTTAACTATAAATTGACCTTTTAATTTAAATAATGACTTTAATTTCTAGTAGATTCACTCTGTTCATAATCAAGCCTCTTTTGTCTTTTATGGGGTCTCTTGTGCTTGCTCATATTTTGATTCCATCTTTAATTTTTAAATATGCTTTAAGAGTTATTTTTTATTCTATAGTTTATAATTCCAGTATTTTGACAGACTCAATCTATTGTTTTTTTCTGCTTAAGCTAGTCAGTTTTGATGTTTATACCCTTTATGAGTTTGATGAGTTTTTCTAAACTCATGGCTTTTCTAAACTCATTACCTAAACTGAATGGCTTTCACTTACTTTTGCTGCGAACTAGGATAGATTTAGCCCTGTTCCAGAATTCGTGGCTTAATGTGGAAATCTCCAATTGTGCCTCCTTCCTCCTGGCTGGGGGCCTAAGCATTCCCCTCCTGATGGAATGTAGGGATGATAAAGGTTTTCTGGGCAGCCCTTCTTTTAATGAGTGCTTATAGCTCCACACTCTACATTCAGCTCATTTCCTTACAGCTCTTGGAGATTTCCTTTAACTTTTGTAAGCCAAGCAATAAAATAAATATTCTATTTTATATAGGATCTATGAGTTTTATCTTTAAATGTTCTTCATAATCTCTGTTTCAAAACACTAAAAGAAATAGAAAGCATATTTTATTGCATTTATTTGAAAATCACTTGATACAGATGGAAAAATTCTCGTTTTTTAAAATGTCAACTTTTTTTTTTTTTCCAAAACTATATACTTTGTTTTCCTGATTGTTTCTTTAACTGGAGTAATTTCATTTTGCTTCTCAGTTTTTGGAAATAAAAACCTCATGGACTGAGCGTATATATAGAGAGAGAGAGAAAGAGAGACTTTGAAAGTATTTTGTTTTAAGTTGTAGTAAAAACATAGATTTCATAAGAATAAAGACTATTAACCTATATTGAATAGTAATGCTGCCAATTCCAATCAATATTCTGAACCCACTCTTTTGCTACTGCATTGCAATTGCTGAAAAAATGCAATTCACAATGGAATAATTCTCTATTCCCTAACCCTACTGATGAAGGCATACAATATTAAGTGTTAGCAAGGATATGGAACTACACCTCTTACACTCTGCTAGTAGGAAACAGGTATAGCCATTGGGAAAACTGTGCAGCAGTATTTGCTAAAGATAATGAATGCTATAACTACTGATAGATATATACATTAATGATCCTAACTATTTTACTTATTGGCCCCAAATGGAAAACCTCAGTGCCTACTATCATTAGAAGTGATAAAGAAATTGTGCATAAGCATGCAGTAGACTACAATGTAGCAATGAAAAAGTAAAAAACAAAACCTACTTCCATGTACAGTATCATAATGTTGATGGAAAGAAGTCAGACACAAGATGATGATGCCTCTGATATGAATTTTTTTTTAGAAAGCCATTGATTATACACTATGGATAGGTCATATGGTATGTGAATATATCTCAATAAAACTGCTTAATAAACAAATAAATAATTATGCAAGAATAGCCAGAAATAACAGCTATGTACAGCAGGTGAAACAAAGAGAGTAAGAGGGAAAAATTTCCTTGTTTCTCTGTTTTTTGTTTATTAGGATTATTACTGAAATAATGAAAATGTTTTAATAATGATTGAATTGATGAATGCACAAATATGTGATTATACCAAATACTGTTGATTGTACACTTTGGATAAACTGCATGCTTTATAAAATGCATCAATAAAATTGCTTGGTTTAAATAAAATAAGATAGGGTGGGTTGGGGGAAAAGTACACCAAATATAAGATATGAACTATGGTTAGTAGTAATATTTTGACGATGCTCTTGCATAATTTGTAACAAATGTATCATAATAATGCAAGGTTGGTGGTGGGGTAATGTATGAGACCCTTGGTATGATGTTATGCATGTTTATTTTATAAGTTCACAACTATTACTATATACTTATTGTTTATGTATGCTCACATATGAATGATATACTTTAATAAAAATATGTTTTAAAAAAACAGGAAAAATTAATTTGTGGTGATAAAACTCAAAAGAGTGATTACTTTTTAGTTTGGATATTTTGGGGTTCTGGTTATGTGCTTTGTATTGATCAGGGTTCTGTGTATTTTATTGAAATGTTTGCTTAAGAGTTGTACACTTTACTGTATGTACATTATACTTCAATTAATATTTAAAAGTAATTCATTCATTCACTATCCCTGACTGGGACTCAAGTCTTCTTTTCATTTACAGATTCAGTTATTTGTTTAACTTACAAGTTTATTTGTTTAATTCTTTCTATTTTTGACTTTTATCTCTAATTATTTTAATATATCTGCTTCTTTTTCTTTTTCTTGCAACTGTAATTCACAAGTCTCTTATCTATTCCACATTTTTCTTACACTTTAAAAAATTTTTAATTAGAGAAGTTGCACGTTTACTGCAAAAATCATTTTAAAAATACAGTATTCCCATATACCACCCCTATTGCTGACACTTTGTATTATGGTACATTTTAATTGATGTAAGGATTTTAAAATTGTACCATTAACTATAGTGCATAGTTTACATTAGGTGTATTTTTCCCATATACCACCCTTTTATCAAAACCTAGTGTGGTACATTTGATATAATTCATGAAGTAATTTTTTATACTTGTACTATTAAATATACTCTATCATTTACAATAGGATACCCTGTGTTATACAGTCTTATGTTTTACCTTTTAATTTTCATTCTAGTAACATATACTACTTAAAAATTTCCACTTTCAAACATATTCAGTGCTGTTAATCACATACTCAGTATTGTGCTATCATCATGACCACCCATTTCCAAAACTTTACAATCAGTCCAAATAGTAATTCAGTACAAATTGAGCATTAACTCCTCATTCTCTACCCCTAGTCCAGTCACTGGGAAACTATATTCTAGATTCTCACTATATACTTTGCTTTTCAAATTATTTCATATCAGTGAGATCATACAATATTTGTCCTTCAATGTCTGGCTTATTTCACTCAGCACAATGTCTTCAAGGTTTAACCATGTTGTCGTACATATCAGAATTTCATTCCTCTTTACATCTGAATAATATTCCATTGTATGTATATACCACATTTTGTCTATCCATTCATTGGTTGAGGGACACTTGAGTTGCATCCATCTTTTGACAGTTGTAAATAATGCTACTATGAACACTGGTGTGCAAATATCTGTTAAAGTCCCTGCTTTCAAATTTTTGGGTATATAACTAGAAGAGCGATTGCTGGGTCTTATGGAAATTTTATATTTTGCTTTCTGAGGAATAGCCAAAATGTTTTTCACAGCAGCTGAACCACCTCCTCTCCAAGACTTGTAATTTTCTGTTTTGTTCATAGTGGCCAATCTAGTGGGTGTGAAATGGTATCTCAATGTGGGTTTTTTGGTATCAATTTTATTGAAACATATTCATAAACCATACAATCCATCTGAAGTGTACAATCAACAGCATCTGGTATAATCCAAGTTGTGTATTCATTATTGCAATCAATTTTAGAGCATTTTCATTACTCCAAAAAGAAAAAAATCCTCTCCCTTAGTGGCCACGTCTCAATCCCTCTATCTTTACCTTGCCAAACATAACTGCTAATCTACTTCCATATCTGTAATTTATTTGTATTTACTTTTGTATAGGTGGAGTTACACAATACATAGTACTTTGTGTCTAGGGTCTTTCACTTAGTATATGTCTCTTTTTTTACCATTGAGGGAAGATTATTAATATATTACCATACCCTAGAGCCCACAGTTTGTTTGGTTGTATTTTTGCACAAATATCACCCTATTATTAACATCTTGTAACATTAACATGCATTTGTTCTGTTTCATAGAAAAACATTCTCATATATGCACTATTAACCATACTCATTCTCTCTACTCTTTTGAGTTAATCTTTTAAAATTTTTAAGTTATAAAGCATTTTTGTGCTATAATTGCTGCTTCTTATTCATTTTTGTTAAACCTTTCTTACAGAGGAAAATTAATCATGCCAACATTAATCATACATCTGCCACAATGCTAAGCAAAGGGCGTTGGAATTGCATTTAAAGTCTCCTGATGAATCAGGTCTTGAAAAAAACTCTATATTCAACAAAAGCACCATCTATCACTCAGGAGAAAGGAAAACATTTTTGGACATGCAAGGAGACAAGAAATAACACCTCTACCTACCCTCTTTGAAGAAATCAGTTGAGAAAAACACTAACCAAATGGCAAGCGAGTCAGAACAGAATTTGCAAAATGAGCGGATGATGAAGAGACAGAAGAAGCCAGTAATTATACAACATACATTTTAAAATCTAAATAGATGGTTCTAATGTAAACGGAATTTTTAAAAATATAAATATTAAATAAGGATTCTTGAATTAAAATTAACAGTGTAAATGATGAACTTAGAATTTTAAACTATGTGGTAAAACCCAGTGCCAGAAGAAGACAGGCTGAAATTATTTGATAGTAAAAGTACTATACAAGCTTCATCTTTTATGGGGTGTGTAGCCATTGGGCAATTTGATGTAATTATGAATTCCAAAAATATATATATTAGATTATGCTTGTAAACTGGTCTGCTAATCTGGGCATGATTAAGTTATGATTAGGGCATTAACTGGGCCATGTCAGTAGGGTGTGGAGCCCCAGCCCTTGGTGGGTGGGGGAATCAAATATAAAAGGCAAGGCAAAGGACAGAGGGAGCAGTTCTGATGTTGGAGTTTTGATGCTGGAGTCAGGGAGGCGAGCAGACGGAGAAGCTTGATGGTGAGGAAGGAGAGAAGGCCCTGGGATAGAGACGAGCCATTCGCCTGAGAGTTTACAGCTGGCCTTGTGGAGAGAAGCAAAGCCTAGAGAGCCTCATAGTCTTCAGCTGACTTTGTGGAGGAAACAGAGGAGCTGAGCCGGGAGAGAAACGCAGCCCCGGGAAGAGAGGAACCCAAGAAGCCTGAACCCTGGGCAAACGTCGGCAGATGACTTGCTCCAACACGTGGCAATGGACTTTGGTGAGGGAAGAAACTTATGCTTTATGGCCTGGTAACTGTGGACGTCTACCCAAATAAATACCCTTTATAAAGACCAACCCATTTTCTGGTATTTTGCATTAGCACCCCGTTGGCTGACTAAAACAAGGTAAGAAAGGAAGGAGAGAGAAAACAGTCTATTTAAAAGTTAAAAGGGCATGGTTAAAAATTCAGTTTCAAATAATAACACAGAACCGTTGTCAAATATACAAGTAGCATATTTGTGATGCTCATGGACAAATAGAAAACATATTCTATATTGCCCACCCCCTCCTGCACAAATGGAAAAAGGAATGCATCTGGTGGTATTATACAATTTTAAAAAAACAGAAAGCCAGTCCTCTGGGATCTGACAAAATCCATTTTATTGCTCTGTCGGTCTGTTGCTGTGAGAATGAAAGTGATATGAAGGAATCTGAAAAGGCAGCCATTGAAAAACAGAGTAAACTCTTTGAGTTAATGGAAGTTTTCAACTCATTTCTTCCAATAAAACAAATTGCCAAGCAGATTATTTCCATCCTATAGATACTATTTATTCCCCATTCCATAGACACTATTAATTCTAATATTAGCATTTCTCTATATACAATACAGTTCACTGTTAAGTGCAAAGAGTAACAGTCTTCAGAAGAAAAAAGTGTAACAGCTAAGAGTTTGGAGCAATAGATTATTAGGCTGTTGATGTGACCATTTGGAAAACCAGCTAGGCTGTCTTTAAAAAATTGTACCGGAGTTGAGTCTTGATGTCCTTTTAAAAATACATATATTTAAAAATTTTTGAGTATCTGAAATTCAGATTCTTTGTAATGACTTTAAGCATTTTAATGACTTGCTTATTTTGAAGGTGAGCTAACCATTCGAATAACTACAGATTATTTTGAGTTTTGCATGTGTCTCTATGTCTTTCTATTTTTGGTAAGGATGGTGAGGATGGCTGAAGATGACATACAAAGTCAATGTATTATGAGAGGCACTTTATCTACATTACCTCTTCATTTCCTCCATAACTCCTCAATGTGAGTATTATATCCACCAAACCCTAAGAACATACATTATTTGTCTAATTCTTGAAAGTAAGTGACATGGCTGAGAATGAACTCAGATCTACCTCTCTCACACACTAATGTCATGTTACTGTCTCGATTATGTGTACTATCTCCACACATACAATTTTATATATCCTGAAATGATTATCATGTATATGCAAATGCTTTCTAAATACTCTCTCATTTGAGAAGAATCATTTTCATGCCACTTGCTTTTGAAATTAAAAAAAAAAATCAATGATAGTTTCAACAGGATACTTGACAAAGTTGGAAAAATATATTAATGAACTAGAAGAGAAGTCTTAAGAAATTTCCCAGAATATAGCACAGAGACAAGCAAACAATATGTGAGAGAAATTAAGGGATAAGATTGATAGAATGAAAAGATCTAAAATGTATCCAGAGTTCTAGAAGAAGAAACTGGAGAGAATACAGCAGAAGTAATATTTGCCAAGATAATGGTGAAATTTTTTTACAATTGATGAAAGTCAAGAATCCGCAGATTCAGGAAACACAACATATCAAAATAGGAAATACAGAGAATAAGTTTGTTTTACTACCCTCTGCAGGAAATCTGCATAGCACCACCAACAAAAATCCAAAAAGCAGGCAGGAAAGGACCTCCACAGGTACAACAACTCGACTGAAAGCAGACTTTTTTGGTGTCAGTAATAGAAACCAGACAATGAAATACCATCTTCAAAGTTTTGGATAAAAAAACCTATTTTAATATAAGCTGAATCTGAGAGAGTTTGCCACCAACAGGCCTTAACTACTAAAGAAAGTACTTCAGGAAGAAGTAAAATGGATGTCATAAGGAGAATTGAATAGAAAATGAGGTGATTTTAGACATTGTGTAAAACAATATTAAAAATCATGACTTACATGGGTTAAAATAGCTTTAAACTACAGAACAACAATAGCATGCCAATCAGGAAGAGATGAAGTGCATTCATGTATTATAAGATCCCTGTATTATTCTAGAGAGAGGTTAAGATATCCTTTATCTTTATACTTTATTAACCTAAATACATATGGTAAAATTTCAAGGGTAAAAACATAATTCAGCATGAAAAGTAGCTGCCTGTTTTCATAGTGTGATTTGGATACATTTTGCAGTAAGAATTTTTCTGAAAGTACTTACAGGACTCAAAAAATTCCTTTTATTTACTAATCCCTTGGTGGATATTAGTCACTATATACTGAGAGGAAGATGCTTCATACTTTCCCACAGAGTAGAAGCCTGAATCCAGGTTATCCTGGGGAGATGGAGGCAGTGACAGTGGAGTGCCCAAAGTGCCTGCAGCTTCTTCTTTCTTTTGCTCAGATCTTGTTTATGTGGGAGGGTGAAGATTTGGGACACGATTAAAACTGATTGCAAATATATAGCATTTATACTCTCTAGGTACTTTCTACTAATTCAGGTATAAACCCCTTGCAATGCCCATTTCATGTGAGTCCTATGGGAACTTCCTAGAAATAGCTTATAGCAATTCCTACGTCAAGGTTATATGGTAAATCAGAGGTAGAACTTTGAACTCTATCTCAGAATTAAGTATTCCTGCCTTCTGTCTGAGATATGAATTATGTGCTTAAAATCTACAGATGCAATGTCAGGACATTATACATAAGAATAAATGTTTATGGAATGGCATCTTATACCTCTGTTTTCAGTTATGTTCTTTGAAAACAACCCCAATTGGGCAATGGAGCATTGTTATAGCTTTGACAAGGGATTTTCTGTGGTGGACCGATGTTTCTGTGAGATAAAGTTTAATGAGAATCAACATGCTTACTGTGTTACTGGAGTTTCCGTTTAAATGCAAACCACTGTCAAAGAGAGGTGAAGAAGCCCCGCTGCTATGATCACTGGATGGCCCCGGGGATCCTGAAAGCAAAATGAGAGAGAATCATTCTAAATACAGCTCAACCATAATTCACATTGTGATTAAAAAAAAACGTCAATTCTACCCACACATAAATAAGTCAACTACGGCAAAATGCCCACTCAATGCTCAAAGATGCGGAAGGCCCAATTTATGGGTTCTGTTACAGATGATGGTTCTTCACCTTTTTGCTGTTATCATGTAGCCTTATTACTAGTTACCTGACTTCACATAGAAAAATCAGGGCAAGGGAAATGTACAACTGGATCAAACCATCTTACCATGAGGGCTGTTGCTGGTATACAAGGCGATGGTATGTGCTTCCTAAGCTCTAACACCTTGTGCGTAAACGTGATTAGTAGTTGGTGTGAAGCTGTATGTACCCCAGAAAAGCATGTTCCTAAGTCCAATCCATTCTTGTGGGCATTGTAAGTAGGACCTTTTGATGAGGCTGCTTCAGTTAAAATGTGACCCACCTCAATCAGGTTGGGCCCTAAACCTCTTACTGGATCCTTATTAAACTGAATGAATACAGAAAAACAGAGAAAGCCATGGACACAAGAAGCTGAAAGCAATGAAACCTGGAAGAGAAGGGAGAGACCAGCAGGTGCCGCCATGTGCCTTGCCATGTGGTGGAGGAGCCAAGAGTTGCCGGCAGTCAGTCTTCAAGAAGAAAGCATCGCCTTGATGATGTCTTGATCAGGACATTTTTCTCAGCCTCAAAACTGTAAGCTAATAAATTCTCAATGTTCAGGCCAAACCATTTCAGGATATTAGCTTTAAGGAACCTACGAAACTAAAAGAGTAATGTAAACTATCAGTTATGGATCTATTCGAGGACTTTTTATATTGTTGTACTTTCTGTCACTAGCAGGAAATGTGGCCAATATTCTAAAAATTATTATTGACTTACTGAAAGTAATTTTCAAGTTATTTATTTGTTTAACATTTTCTGGTAATCTTTGCTGTGCAAATTGCTTCAGTGGAAATTTTAAAATTAAATCAGATAAATTTGAAGACTGTGATATGAAAAAAACAAAACAAAATAAATCTAGAGATTTAACAGGAAGCAGAACTCAGGAGACCTGAACCACTGGGTTCTAATGGTAATTGAGGATCTAAAATGACCACTGCTCTTAGACGTCACCTGACTTTTATGGGCTACAGTGTTCTGTAAGGGAAAAAACTGGGCTAAATCATCTCTATAGTATTGCTTCTGAGTAGAGCTAAAACCAACTGCTCAGCCCACACATTTGGTCACCATGTAGGTGCCTATTCCCAGATGCACATATCATTGTCCTTCTGTAATGACTTTTGCCTCTGGCTCCTTATTGGTTGTCTCTACTATGATCTTGGAAACACAATGGGGAATTCTGGTTATGGGGTGGTGGCAAGGGATTATATTTCTCCATACTACTTCTTCCAAAGTGTGAGAAATGAGTGTGTAAGAAGTTCATAAAGTTTGCAACAGAAAAGGATGAGTGGCAGAAAAAGCATCAACATATATTTAATCCTAGTTTATTTCAGGGACTTCGCTAGACAGCTTTAATATTAAATAATCAAATAACCACAATCATCTCACAATTACTAACCCTGGTTAATATATGAGCTTAAAGGGTTAGAGAGATCAGGGCACTTTCCCAAGACTTCATAATCAATAAGTAGGTTTTTATAATTAGAATTCTGGTCTGGATCTAAAACCTATGCCTCTTTGTGGCTTTACCTTTAGGTAAGCCACAGGGAAAAGGGCTCACTGGAGTGTGTGTGTGTGTGGGGGGGGGGGGGG